>BEXV01000834.1:127202-166046 GCA_003118195.1 Hemicentrotus pulcherrimus | reverse complement strand
AAATTATGCAAGGAAACCCGTTTACTTGCTAGACTTCACTGTCAGACACTATTGAGTGACTGACTGGCTTTTCTTCTTCTTTGGTAATAACATACATGAAAAGAGTTGTAAAGGGTACATGAGCATTTGTCTACATCAATAACCCACTTCTTGTGATGGCCAGGATAAAACTGATTGAATCTTTGCGCAGCATAAAAAGTATGACCATTCGGTACAATTGTCTGAAAATCAAGACTATTACTTTTGGACTCTATAGCCCTAAAGTGTATTTGACATCTAATAGTCATTATTTTACCACTTGGAGATATTGTCAAGCCCCAACTTTTTTAGGGAAGTTCTAAATTAGTTATCTTTCAAATGCAGTTGGAATTGAACTTTTTTGGCCTGCAAATGGGACATAGTACCTTTAAGTATGCTTGATAGCTCAGTGGTAGAGGGTCCCAGGCTGGAAACCATATCAATCCGCCAGTGCCTTTCAAACAAAACATTTATCCTCAACTTGAAGCGAGAGCTCAACCGGTTACTTCTTCTTTTCCAAGTATACCTTCCTTTCTTAGTAATCAGATCAAATGTTTCATCAATCTTTATCCTAATCACATCGCTCTTTATTTTTAAAGGCTATCAAAACTATTAATCTAACCATATCATTAGGCCGTCGTCATCAGCTCGAGATTGTCAAATAGCCCACTATTTCTGATTTAGTGGCGATCTCGAGCTGATGAAAACAGGCCTATTGTCAGACAACTCCTTAGATAGACTTACCCAAACTTGATGAAATTTGATCCTGCAAGAAGAGAGCATACAGTCCACTTGGCGAGCTTAAAACTGTTGTTCTTGAGCTCCGTAGCGAGAACGGCTCCTCTCTGTGAATCCAGCTTCTGACGCCATTCCTCTGCGCTGCTTTGCTGTTAACATAAACGATTCAACATAAACAACACATGGTCCTCTTTCTGAGTGCACGTAAAACAATTAATCTTAACCATCTCTAGAAATATATACAGTTTGACAGACATGTAAACAAACATGTGATACATCACAATATACCAAATTATGTAGGATTTATCTTAAATTACAGGTCATGACCTCAGAAGAAGTGAAACAGTATTTGCATGTAAGGCTAGGATTTGGATTATAACGATGAGCTACACCAACCAAGAAAATATATTCACTTTATCAGATTTATGTAATTTGTTAAGAACATTAATTCCTTTGGAAATTATCTGTGGAAAATCACACTATGTCTATGAAGAATTAACAGATTAATATTTAAGTTAGGTTTAGTCCCCCTAAATATCCATGATAAATAATTTTCTTAGGACATCTTTTATTTCTGGCAGTTTGGACTTCAAACATAAAGTCTTATTTCATGCATATATATATTTATATATGATAAGCTGTACAAGCACGAAACATTGCTTGCTCATTGTCTCACAAATGAGAGTGTGTGAATGATTTTAAGGAGATGTCGAAAGGGTAAAAAGGTGGACTTCAAATGATCACAACATTTCAGGATCATTTCCCCAAGTCAATTTAGGGATAAAGCCAGCCAATGTATACTGCATTGGAAGTTATTTCACAAGAGTTTCTTGTCACTAATTAAACAAACTGTTGGGTAGCAAATGAGCTGGCAAAACTGAGCTGGCAAAAAGTGGCAGAGTATGTGCAAATAAGTATCGTAGGTAGCCTGTTTTAATTACTACAAAAAACGTCTGTGTCCCTGTCTTCTATCAAAATATCCTGCATGAAAAGCTTGGCCTATGCAGTGAAGATGTTTCCTATTATGTGAGGATATATAAGACATACCTTAGTATCCCATTCATTGAGAGTCTTGATGTTGAGGAATTGTGTCTCTCCATTTGAACCTGAGATCACGCCATCATGTTCACATCGTACTATCACGTTCAAATCATCTCCAATGTTCCACTTACGATACCTGTAAAACATGTGAACACAACATTGTAACTTCTACCAANGGGGGGGGGGGGGGGGGGGGGGGGGGGGGTGACTTACCGGTATGCAACTGAGGCAACTAATGATTCTTCCTCATCTTGGATGAAAGGATTATCAACCTCAAACTTGAACTTCTCACCTCCCTGAAACAAACAAAATACAAACATGAGTATGCAAATACAAACATAAGTATGCAAAAGCAAACACAAGTATGTAAATGAAAACACAAGTATGCAAATGACAACATACATGTAAGTATGGAAATTCAAACATAGGTATGCAATTCATTATCATTGATGACTCCTTTCCTTTTTGCTTTTTCCTTTATGAAATGATTGCATTAATCAACAATGACATGCTAATCCATGTATACCACACAGTTACAGTGTTATAGAAATAGTTGTTTTCTTTTTAAATCAACCAAACCCAACCAAATCGTATAATAAACCATTAAAGCCCCACTGAACTACTTATAGCTACTTGGGACCTCTAAGTGGTGACCGTTGGTCCCCCATGGTCCCCCTTTTCTGCTAATTGGGAGCTGATTTGATGATATAACCTCCTGGTCTAATCCCTCCTGGCCAAACTAATGCAGATAGGTTTTAAACCCTCTTTAATACAATACATTTAGTTCAGGCCTGGAGGCTTTTGGTAAACAATTAGGAAAACCATTATTATAAATAAAGGCCTTAATGAAAAAAGATAGGAAATGGGATTTAAAAAAAAAAGGAGTTGCCTCAGTCAGGATAAGTAAATGCTATCCACATATCAGGAGTTGACCTGAATTCAGACAGGGATAACTGAACATCATTGGCAAAAGATTAGAATGGGCTACAAAAGAACAAAAGAGCCTTAAGCTTATTTGACCAATGTATGTCAACCAACCAACCAGCCAAACTAATCAACTAAACAACCTATACCCAGAGTGAAATAAAGCTTCACCCATCTTAGGAAAACAACAATACTACCACCACTACCACCACCACTACCACCAACAACTACATGTACATCAGCAATAACCACAACCCCAGTAAATCATCACATGACTGATGATAAGTATGGTATGAAAGAAGTTCTGGGCATCGTTTCATGTAACCTTCATAAGTACAAGTTCATCGACATCCCATTGAAACGAGTGTTGAATTTAATACACATGTTCCAACAAGTTGTCAACATACTTGTACTTTGGATGGTTTTGTGAAACGATGCCCTGCCCTACATTGCACAGAAAAAAACTTCAAAGAGCCACATTTTGGGCATGCTATTGTGTTATATAATAATAATAGTTGGATTTATATACATGTAGCACCCTTTCCAAAGGATACAAAACTATCAATAATTTAAGAGGAGTTGTACAGGTAAGTTTTCAGTTGTTTTTTTGAAAAACAGGGGGAGTTTGTTTCAGAGCCTGTTTATGGGATTTGGGAATGAAAAAGGTAGGAGCTGATGAAGACCCAAGAGAATAGGATGTTCTCTGTTGCTGAAAGAGTGAGGAAATGTTTACATGAAGGGTGGTTGACATAGATATGAAAGTCTGAACAAGTGTAGAGTGACTAACCATCTTGAGACACTGCTGAGAGAAGTTATGATTGATGAAGGTTGCTTCTAAGCCGAGGTTCCGCGGTGAATTCATGTGTGTTCCCTCATCCTGGGGTGGCTCCATCGCCGTCTCATTCACTGTCAGAAGATCTGAAAGGTCAAAGGTCAAACCATAGAGTTAGGCAAAATGTTATGTAAAAAAGTTAGGCATGCTCAATGCTAGCAAAATACATCTTAACTGAAATGACTACTTTCTTGTTAACAAAGCCTAATATATATCAATATAACTAAATTTGTAAAAAGAAAGTTTGAAAAAAAAATAAGGGTAATATTTCTCCAAAATAAAAAGGAATTGCCTCAGGGTAAGTAAATGATATCCACATATCAGGAATTGACCTGAATTAAGACAGGGATAACTGAACATCATTGGCAAAAAATTAGAATGGGCTACAAATAAAACAAGAAAACAGGAGAGCCTTAAGATAATGTGAGCAATGTATGTCAAGTTTGAAGAAAAAAAAGATGAGTAATATTTTGTATATTATATTATATATTTTTCAGATAAAGCACAAAAAGATGGGGAGGCTAGCGTTGAATTCTGAAAATCTGAGACTATTCCATGTTGAGTGTTCACATCACTCCAACACATTATAATCATAGTCAATTCTTACCGAATTCTGAATCATCTCGCTTGTCGAAGAACAGCTTTCCACCAACATGCTGCAAACAATCAAAATAAAACACTCATATCTTCTTTATATCTTGAATGTTATTATCCCAATTTACATGTAACAAAAATATATTTTTCAGCTACGATATTCCATTTTTGGGGGTAAACAATGTGCTGATGGAAATAATTGTCAACTCAATTCAATTTCAAATGAACAGTTATATGCCAACGGAGGATAAGATTTTTCTACCACTACAAAGCAAAATCTCTGTAAACTATCATCAACTGTTCCAATATAATAGCAGTTATAGGTACAGTCAAACCTATCTATAGTAACCGCCCAAGGGAAACACAAAAAGTGGCCCTTGTAGATGGTTAGTCTTTGTAGACAGGTTCCTTTAGTACATGTTTCAATGAGAAACCATTTTCAAGAGAAACAATAAATGTGGTCTTTGTAGACAAGTGGTCACTAAAGCAGGTTGGACTGTATATGATTTCTTCCAGTCATGATTCATCCATATATATGTATTTCTGGTGTTTAATGTGACCAATACTCAATGATTACCAAAATGACAAGAAAAAGACATTTGTGTTTACCTGTACAATGATATCCCAGGAGTAGTTAGAGCGAGGGCAGCACATAATACTGGCCAGAATGATGTCTGTAGCAAACACATTACCCTTAGGAGCAAGCTGGGAGGGAAAGAAATCAAGAAAACATGTACAAAATTAATCAAGTAAAGAAACAGCGACGATGGATAGTCAACCTGTTCGAAACGTTGAGCCACTCCCGCCACTCATCCTCTCCAAGCGCTATAGTTCTCCTTAGAACTATAAGCTAAGAAAGATAACAAACAGTCTTTTTCAAGACTACACCAACAGTACTTTTCAGGACTTCACACCCTCAAGAAAGTTTACTGAGTCCTTTTCAGGGCTCCTCAATCCTCTCTCTCTCTCTCACACATGGTGCACCCACAAGCCTACTGTAAATGTCCAACACTAATCAAGTGAAGACAGTATGATTCATTCAAGTTTGCTTTCTTCAATGTACAAAGTCATCGTCATATAATACTAAAAAATATAGCGCTTTTCAGGATTGAGGGCCCTCTCAAAGCGATATATATATAACCTGAAAGTAAGGTGTCTTCATCAATTGGGGACAAAATAAGTTCCTTGACTACTTTGCCATAGAAGTTTGATGAAAGCTGGGTTAATACTTAATGCTCAGCAATCTTACAAAAAGGTCCCTTACTCCCATCCCTTATTTAGTCATTACCATACCTTACCATATTGACCAACTGTCAAAAATCTAATTAGATCAGCTATCAATCATAAACACCAAAACGAACAAATATTCAGAAAAATATTTGATGAAAGGTAAAATAATAAACATTAAAATGTAACATTTACATTATGAAATCTCAGAGAATTTTCCAACAATACTGCACAGAGCATACCGTTACACTAGAAAATCCATCTGACACATGGTTTGTGAGATATCTGTGATTGTAACTGACCTTTCTTATGATAGGGTCATCGGTGGTGGTGACCTTGTGGAACAACCTGTTGACCCTTGCTAGTCTCTTTTCAGTCTTGGTGGTGACGCGGTCGAACATCTTGTCATAGTACTCCAGCTCTCCACATTTTACACTAAAGAATAAAATTAAATGTCATTAAATAATAGATGATAAGGAATAAACTAAATCTTCATGAATCGTAATCCACTCCACTAAATGAACTTATACAGTCAAACCGGTCTATAGCAACCTCTCAAGGGAAGCACAAAAAGTGGTCTTTGTAGACAGGTTTCTTTATTACACGTTTCAATGAGAAACCATTTTCAAGAGAAACAACAGATGTGGTCTTTGTAGACGGGTGGTCATTTAAGCAGGTTCGACTGTACTACTTTATGCTAGACAGGTTCCTGCTTTTTATAAAGAAGAAAATACAACTAGAATAGGAGGCAATTCAAAACTCTGAAAAAGATTTTGAATTACAACTACAACATCATTACTGGATACATGTGGATAGTAAGAACTTACTCCCCAGACTGAATTTAACTGAATGCCAGATCATATCATTGATCGAATGACACTAAATACACCCCAAACAAACATGAATCTGACATTGAACAAAGATGTTGCCCTCCTTCATGCACTTGTCCTCTTACAGAATGCACAAAGCGGATGGCTGTTTCACAAAGACTAAGATCGACTTTAAGTTGGATTTAACTATGGCAGGCCATTTATGCCACTGTTTGTTCTCACTATTTACTGGCATTTGTCTCTCAAGGGATGTACAAATCATAGTTGTATATCTACATAATTTACATTTTTTGATAATTCATGATTGAAGGAAAAAATATCTCAAGATCATAATGGTGAGAGCAATCGGAGGCATGAATGGCCTGCCATAGTTCAGGTTCAACTTATGTCCATCTTAGTCTTTTTGAATCACCCCCCTGCTATTAATTGGAGCAGTGTAGACTACACACATGATCAGACTTACAGATCCTCAGGTTCTTCAACGGTGGGTAGACGTAGCTTGTTGAGTCGAGGGAAATCCAATTCTTCAATTACTCCCCACTCACCGCGGACCTGCACAGATGCACTGCGGGATTTCATCTGGTTCTATACGTCAAGTAGAAAGAAAAGATCATTTTTGTTCAATCATCTACCACAACATAACTACATGTAGACCAAGGGAAATCAAAGTTACATACAATTTGAAAAAAAACACACATAAATGAATCAATTCTTTACTTGTGATGCACATGAACTCACACATTTCCTCTATTGAAGCTATAGACTTTAGAAGGGAAAAACATTCACTGTTCCAGCTTGATGCCTCCAAGTCTAGCTAGATCATTCACTTTCATGATGTCCTCTTATAGTATCAATATCTTTTGCATATAAAAAATGTATAGGTCAACATTTTGGAGAAATTTCATTCAACATCAATTTGATAAGTAAAATCTCAGACATAAATGTCACACATGACATGCAAGACTAAAATTTACGATGTGAACTCCAGTCTTCTTAACATGTCGTGTGTTCATGATATTGCATTGGCTTTTATCTCGTCAGTCTGTGAGTGCGACTGCAAGGGGAAAACAATGCATTCAAAGTATTCTAAAATGAAAGTGATTTTTTAATAAAATCATTATAAGCAACAAATGCTTACCTTTAAAAAATATGGGAAAATATAAGAACAACAACACTAGATGTATCCAGATACAACCCTCAAATCTAATCGGTTCATTGGCTCTGCAAGATACATACATGTCCGGAGTTTGATGGTAATCGGTTCTAATGATAATGCGATCACAAGTTATTTTTGCGTTCATGAGCACCATTACCTTTGACCTCATATATCCCTAAAATCTAATCAGTTCATATATGACTCAGTTTGGCATGAATCCATCAATCGATTCTTGAGATAACACGATCACAGGACGTACTGACTGACGAACAACCAGAAAACATAGCGCCTCTGGCTACTTCGTAACAGAGGCAGAAAAAAGACAATAACTCTACTTACATGTTGGTTCTTATCTGGCCACCTTCGACCTCCATATTGTTTCTGCAACCTCCTAACCTGCCTCTGTCTCTCCTTCTGAGCTTTAGTCAGTGACTGCATACCGGCTGTCGCACGTTGCTCACGACGCTCCCTCTCACGGCGCAAGTTACGCTAAAATTAAAAAACAAACCAAACATCACAAATCATGCAATTTTTTATCAAGTTTTTCACAGTTCTCCTCCTCCAAAACAGAACAATTGTCATTTTCCATATCATAACTCTCAAACTGAGAGAAATTATGTATCACACAAGGAGCATATAAATGAAATTAGATAAAAATTGACATTCATGCATTGTGATATGGTGAAATTTCTGTGCAGTATATTATAACCAGCTTATTGAAATATTTAATAATACACAATGATTGGAACAGGCTTTAATATGTAAAGCGATTAGAGAAATCATAGATAAAAGCAGAATATTATTATCATTATACTTGAAGCCCAATATCAAGGTAAATCAAGATAAGATAAATGAAGGCTATTTATATATTACCTGGTTGAATCGTATCCTGTTCCTCATATAGATAGGCTTCTGAACCTTGGAGGTGTCCACCAGCTGGAAAGATGATTCATCTTGCTCATGCACGTAGGTATACTGGTTACCTGATCCAAACTGAGAATTGTACTTTCCTAAAAAGAATGAAATAATAATTGTCAGTCAAAATGTGGGAACTGTATTTTTCTTCAAGACATATATGAAAGAATCCTCGGCCAAATCAATGCTCTGAGTGGATCAATAAATATTTGAGGTTTTGCAGAATTTTTCTTTTTCATGTTGTCTAGAAATATTTTCTTGTCAATATGAAAACTGAAGGTGGTACTCATACCCCTTTAAAATAATTTAACCTTTGCTCTCTATTTTGACCATGGCTATGGAGAATTTAAAGAGAAGGTTGAGTGCTATCAAGGAAAATTTATGCAATATTGGTTACATTCTATGTGTCCTCCATCAATTGATTTACTTCTTCAATCAATTTATATTATTTCATTTTATTTTTTATCTTTCAATAAGAGACAAATACAAGATAACCCAACTACAACAATGAGGTAATGGTTACACAAATATTGACAAGTTCCAATACTTAGTCATCCTTGCCTTGAAGGCTTTGGTTTTAAATTTTGGTGTAAAAGTTTTGTTCACTATTGTCTTGTCAACCAATTCTCTCTATAAAATGGGAGAGGTAACCGTTGCCTATGTAAGGCTTGTACCTATACTGCAGGGTGATCCACAAGGGATTTTTTAACATGTAGAGTGACAGGTTTAAATATCTATTTTACACATTTAAAATTCAGCTACAGGTTTGAATGTTGATTATATAGGTTTGAAAACCAGCAAGAGGTTTATATTCTTTCTTAACCAAAATGATTTACGAGTTATTCGTCATTTAATATCTGTGAAAATGCTGACCTAGATACCAGGGGCCAGTTTCTTGAAACCGTCATTAGTTTGTGGACAGCCCATAGAAATGTGTGTTAATTCCATAACACAAGTTTCAATAGATGTCCAAGAAGTTAGACTTATGACAGTTTCAAGGGACTTTGTCCTTTGCGTACATCAATTCATTCTCCTTCCACATTCTAATGTTACATGTTTTGATTTTTGTTTTCTGAACACTTTCCTTACCTAGGTAACGCTTGTCTTGATACGTTGCTCCTGTCCAGTCGGAAACCTACACACACAAACACAAAAACAAAATATTGAAAAATCCAAACTCCCTTTGTCAAAAATATGTAAAAATTAAACCCCAATTTTTGCCTATTAGGGACACCAATTTTCTTCATAACATTAGTTGCAAAGGGATTAATACTTTGGCTTAATTTGAAAATGTGATTTAGAGTCTTTAAGAAGAAGATTCCTCATGAAAATTCCCACTGTCTGCTTAAAAAATTCATGGTCTACCTTTATAACAAAATGAATTATGATACACACACAAAGGTAAGTCACACCGGTAATCAATGGGAGCCTGACCTCAGAGCTTCAAACAGGCAAAAGTTTATTTGGGAAAGGCTGCCTTGTTGTTGATGTTGTTTCATATTCTTCTTTGTAAGCTAAATCTCTATGGGTTAGTGGGAGACAGTCTTTAAAGTGGGGGGGGGGGGGGGCTCCCAAAAGTTCAGACAAACTTGTCGGTGTTGGAAAGACGAAAGACTGAAAATTTGAACAGTATGAGTAGGGAGTGCTGGTCTGAGAATGAGGAACGTCCGCATAAACGAGGATATCCTTGTAAACGCGGACAAATTGTGTCCTAAAAATAAGGACATTTTCTTTCGACGCTCTGGGGGTTTCGGGTCTCTGAATGATGCGTTGCCGATGCAAAAAAAAAGCAGATTCCACATTAAAAAATAACCCCAGTTCACCGTCTACTTTCATGGGTTGTCCGTCTTCCCGAGGATTTATCTCTTATAACGTGAAAGTCTTTGTTCAAATTCAATGTTAAATGCATCAAGAAATTCAACGCATAATCCTTTTTACGCATCTAAAACATGCGGATTGGAAATACGCAAAGTCTGCAAAAATACCAAAGATCCTTGATTTTTTTCGGACGTGTCTATTCGCGTTTACAAAGACGATCCTCGTGTTATGCGGATGATCCTCATTCTCGGACCGGTTGTGAGTTGGTGAATGGGAAACTCTGGGTTCTGGCAAAAAAAAGGGGGAAATGTTTAATGTTGTAATCTTTGCCAAAAGCCCACTCTGTGTGTTGAGAAAATGAGACCATCTAACGACTATGTCCCAAACTACTAAACATTATAGCTTACAGTTTTACAAAATTAACACACACGCCCTGCACTGCACTGCACTGCACTGTTAGTGTTACCATCCACACTAATTCAATGCACATCGAGTTCATTGATTCATACGCGTATGTACCCCATTTCATTCACACACAAAACATATGGGAAGTTGCGGGAAAAGAGAGGTGCACTTACCTTTCCAAGACGATCACCCTTTGAAAATGGTTGATAAGGAATATCTTTGAATTGTTTTGGGATAGTACATGGACCCCATCCTGTAGGATTGTCCTGTATATCTGGAGGAATGAATCGGGCACTCATTTTGATGATTTTTCAGTCGGATAATTTCCCTCCCTAGTTAATCACCCACATGTACCGGTCTTACAAGCGAAATCACACGTCAAATATATCACATGATGGCGCTCTTCAAAATCATGATCAAGCGACCCCTAGACTAGTATAGATCTAGTTGGTAGCAAATAATTGTGTATTTTAAACCTTTATAAATATAAAATCATTTGCCAAGAGTTCGTATAACATGAAAGGGTAGTACATATTTTATTTCTTTGAAAAAAGACCCACTTTAAGCCATAGCGAATTAGTAAGCCTATATTGGATTCCCATGAAGCCCCCCCCCCCCAAAAAAAAAATATATATCTTTCTCAAATAATAATTATGAAATTATATATTAAGAGATTATATGGCAAGTTTATTTGGTGGGATTGCTCCTATTATCAATAGTCATCTACTCCATAATGTAATATGCACAGTAGATTTTTGCGCGCTGGTTGTACAGAAAATCTCTATGACAGGCGTGGTCGGTATTTACCAAACTATTTTATGTCTCTTCATCTTTTTACAAATTTCCACTGAATAACAGGGGAAAAAAAAAACACTTCATTGATTCTTTTGAAGCTGCATACTTCAGAGAATATAAAAGAATAATCAATTTAACTGACTGAAATTACGCATCTTGGAGTGAAATGAATTATTATGCCCCTATTTAAGAGTTAGAAGGTCAGCGGGGGTGTGTCCACGTGGGGCCAGCGGGTTTGTATATCGACACTCTAGGTGTTTTCTCTCCATTTTATACACATGTTAATTGATGCAATATTTCATGCTGTTCATATTACAGTTAATCCTGACAGTATCTTTGCATTTCTATGCATTTTGTTTGTTTCTAGCTAGAATATGAATAGGCCCTATTTCTAGAATGATACATTATGACGTTATGACCTGGATGGCTACCAGAATAAGAGCTCAGTCGAATTTTATAGCAGAATCTCCCTTCTGGGTAATATGTAATTTCCTTTATCCTTTATCTAACATATAAAAAAATGATTATGAAATACGAGACGTCTTTGGTAGATCGAAAATGAAGAGACGAGATGAATGAGTACAACGAAAACACGATGGGAAACCATGGGCATATATGTAGCAGAATTCTAGAAGAAAAAAATATATAATTTATTCATTTTAATTGGTGAAACAGTATACAAAACAATCAAGAGCTGTTTACAATATAAATTAAAGTATGATAGCCTAACAAATTACAGTACATATGATAGATGCAATATTTAAAATATTAAACATATAAGCTCACATTGTGCTAGGAGAATAGGTTGCGTAGGTGTAAAAGTGAACATATCCTTATTGTATAAACTCTGGGTGCACTAGGGGCATATAAAATAATTAATCAAGCAAACATCTCAAATCTTTGTGATTAACATTGCTGTTTTTGAAAGCAAGTTATTTTGAGAGCAAAACTGGCCTTTTTAATATTGACAAAACATATACTGAACAGCTTTCCATCACTGTGTTATTACAAATGAATAAGTTAATACTAAACCAAATATTAATTGCAATTCCTGATACAATGCCTCTCAAGTCAAATAATATGCAATTAAGCTATAAACTTGCTATGAAATAGAACATCTGACCAAACTTGCATGTACTGTACCTTAACATTGATTCAATGTCTCTTCATATATTTTGTACAATCTAGATTAAGTGTATACATGGTTTATGCAATTCTTTAGTTCCATACCTGCCTGTATGTACAGCATATCCCCAAATATTTTAATATTTCAGAGGGATGACAACAAAAACAAAACTTATTAAATCAAACTTATATTCAAATTTTGATCAAGTTATCATAAATCATGTTCACCTTTCATATGCTTTCACCTTTCATATGCTGACGACCTTATTCAGAAAGAAAATAATATATGTTTCAGATTTTATCAACAATAAAAAATAAAGAAATGTGGCAAGTTGATTTTGTAGGCGAGCAAAGTGTGTGTACTATACAAGAGTTTAACTCGGTGGCATTAAGGAGGAAATGGTGTTATGGGGGCACTGGACTTTATAAAGTGGGTACCGGGTAAGTTGAATAACAAAAACCAGTCTACATCCGTTGTCAGAGCATTTCTAAAATCCAATATTGTGATATATGACAAATATGAGGGTAAATTGTTAGCTGTTTCTAATGTGAGAAATCTAGCCTCCATACAAAAAAGCCAAAGAAAGGGGGCATGAAATAACATCTCTTTTCCCAATGAGAAAGATCTGCTCGATAAGTAGAATTGAAGCTAGATGAATCTTTTAGCTATTGAAATGAACATTGTAAAACATGTTCTCTTGATCCCTGAAATGGCTAGAATGCTAGCTGGTTGGCCAGATAACTTAGATAGGTTACCAACATGGGCGGGTTATGAAATGAAAACAAAAAAGTAAGAAAGTATAATAAAACCATCTGCTGCAAAATACATCATAACCATATTTGATTCAATTACCACATTGTCTACTGTGTTAAGCCTAAGGGAATGAGAAAATTCAGCAGTACTATATGCAAATATGAAGTTAAGTTAACCTGCAAGGCACTTTGTTTATACTGAAAGATGAGGAAAACATCATTGAATGATTGAGAAATACATGTACTCAATCCAACAAATGATAAAAGATTGATTTTTAGGAATCATGAGAAATTAAAATAAATGTGCCATGCATAGTTCAGGTATGTGAAGTTTCACATTCTACACAAAAAGTAATAGTTAAATGTACAATAATGCAGGAATTATGTTTAAACTATGGAAGCTGTCACTAGAAACCAATGAACAGGTAGGTCCAGTTTGTTCAAAATCTAATTAGCATTTTTATCCAAAAACAAAGATTATACGATCCCAATGTCTATACACAAATATTGTGAAATCAAATGGCCCTTCATAAGACTCACAGCATGTGTGCGGGTAAAGACTGAATCCGATGAACAGGGTAATAATATATATCTGTAAAGCGCTTTGAGAGGGCCTGTACTGAAATCGCTATAACTTATAAGAAACATACTATTATTATTATTATTATTATTATAATAGATACACCGGTATTAATTTAGATATAAGGGTAAATAAATAAATTAATTGAAATATACAGCACACAAATGTCTACTGTGAAATATTTTATATTCAAATGCATGTAACACATGCAATCATTGTCAAACCAGAAAATTAGCACTGTCTCCATCTTTGGATGCGAACACTTATTATAATTGCAGCAGACTTGGGAACACACAACGTGCAAAGTATTAAATACAATATATATTTCATATACAAACATATACATATATGTCATTACAAACAATACACATTACATGCAGGATCAATCGC
Source organism: Hemicentrotus pulcherrimus (assembly GCA_003118195.1). NCBI lineage: Eukaryota > Metazoa > Echinodermata > Echinoidea > Camarodonta > Strongylocentrotidae > Hemicentrotus > Hemicentrotus pulcherrimus. Next base: position 151,905 of record BEXV01000834.1, on the reverse strand, counting down.
TCTCACTGAATAGGTGAAGTATGTTGCTTCATCATGGTTAAGCTACAAAAAGTTATCTAGATCATGAAATTAACTCTGAACACATTACAAAATATTTATCTTATATTACACTTTATTCTGTTATCTGTACTCAAAATGTGCAAAACAAGCAATGGTGAATTTGACCTATTGATTGTGTTTTGTATTTCAATAATACCTAGTGTATTTATATTCATAAGTCCATCGTACTTCTGAAACGACTATGATCACTGTCAATTGTTTATAAACTTGCAATGCTTACAACATAAAATAGCAGCACCATGACTGTGATAAGTGGATATATCTAGTACAAAGTTATACAGCTGCTATGTGCGCTTCAATGAAATAGTGAAATGCACCTATATGCAGTATCCAACAAAATTAAGCACTAACAATGCTTAAAATGTTAAATATTCCAATGCAACTTGTGTATGTGCTCTCTTTTCCATGGATTTTGAACCTACATGTAAAGTGGATCACAGAATGCCATCTCTATCACTGCTTTATCAAAGACGTGCGTTTTTAATACAAATAAAAAGTTCCATTAATATATTCAACGTTACATAAGGGGTGTATTCACCGATGTTGGATACTGCATATGTACCATTATGTATCAAAATTGTCAGTTTTAACCACCAACATTTTGATATTTTATCTGAGAAATTTGGACAAATTAGAGATTGTCTATGTTGAGGGGTCAGTGACACAAAAACTCCATTTAGAGAAAAAGTGGTTTATGTGTCACTGAGCACTTGGGCATTAAGGAGTTAAGTCTATGTTTCACTAGCCATTGACTTCAACAGGGTGCTTGGTGGAGTTAGGTCTTTGTGTTTCCTGGAAAGCCCACATTTATCTGAACATTTTGATATCAAATACTCATTTTGGCAAAATATGGAGTTACGTCTTTGTGTCACTGAACCCTCAATATTTTCAAAATCAAGACAGGTACATGCATGTGAATTAAGACAAAGTAGAACAGCACTTACATTAAAATGGACAATGAAAGGTGAACCATAATCAAATAATTGGCCCATGAAAGGATATTTGTGAGACAAAGTTTGAACACTTAGTGACCATATGATGGTCTATTTTCACTAAATAATCCAGATCAATATAATTATATACATTGTCATCTTGCATAAAAAATGTGTTCATCTTCTTCTGCCTAAAGGCTAAATGCATCTGTTTGTTTTTTTTTAATGAAAATTACAAGTACATTTATGAGAAACAGATCATTAGATGCTTCCAAACAGCCCGAGTGGTCTACCATTGCACACAGGAAACACTGCACAAGTGTGAGGGTAAGAAAATTGTTTCCAACTCTTTATCGCCCAATCAGACATTTCTGATCAATGTGGAAGACAGAAGGAAATCTTAATGCTCCTCAATATTTCAGTCATTACAAGTTGCATGACTCGGATCTGCACTATGTTGTTTCCTTTCCAAAGCTATGGGACCTAGATTGTATAGCCATGTACGTGATCACCTAGCTATGTGCAACTCTTCAATGCCACAGGAGCCTCGATGACTCCAGTAACGATACTTGGCCAAGTCTTTCCTCGTTACCATGCCCACAACCTGAAAGAAAGCAAGACAATAGAAGAAATAATTTCACATCACATCATCATCACATGGTGGTTAATCTAAACAAAACTCGGCTATTGAAAGCAATAAAATTCACTTTTTTATTATTTTCAGAATACTGGTAAAAAAGAGGAATTTATTATCATGTATTTTTCCCACTTAGAATTTATATGATTTTATTTCATATTGTAATTATTAATCAATATTTCAACTACCGGTACTTGTCAGATTGTCACAATTTCTATTTGTAAACTTATTTTGTAAAAATGCTACCAAGGAATCAGAATTCCCCATTTTCAATTTCATGTCATTGACATTCCTGTGTCCTTCTTAAAAGGCAATCCAACCCTTGTAATAAGTTGATTTGTATAAAGCAGAATAATAACAGAAACAGAATGACACAAGTTTGAAATGAATCAGACCAATAGTCAGAAAATCATCTTCAGTTTGCTTCTGCTTTTTTTATTTTATAGAGTAACTATCTATTTGGGGTGGATTTCCATATACGGTAAGCTCTGTGTGCTAAATATTTTTTGAATTTCATATTTATATACTTTATAACATCTTATGGTAAAAGGTCACCTCATTATATTATATGTTTATCTGATGTTCACCAGTCATGAAACATACTTATGATATATATTTATGTCCATTCCTTGGGGAAGATTCAAAATGTTATATAATGAATCATTTCACTCCCTTTTCAAACGTTATTAAACTTGAATAGATTGAGGAAAAACTGATCTGATCGATTCCTTAATTCTCCCAACCATATTATAACAATTTAATTATATTTTAGGTGAATGTAAATCGTCACAAAGCAATGAATTGGCTCTATATATAATTCCAGACATTTAAGTGTTGAAAGATTTTTAAAAGCTTGTCTTATGTCTGTTTTGCTTAAGAAAACGGTTGGGAAAATTATAAAGGTTGGGAGAATTAATCACTGTTTAATAGAGGGTGTTGCACAGTGACACCTTCAAAGTAAACCATAGATATCTTTGTGGTTTGAAAAAAAAAATCAGGATTTTTGCATGTTAGAGGGTTATTCAGTAGAAGGAATATAATAGGTAACATTTTATTTAAAAATTATGATTTAAAAAAAAATCAACTTTCAATAATGTTACAGAGTCAATTTAAGAAAATATGAGTTTTAAAAAGACTGTGTGTCCATACCCTATTGGAATCATCTGTGACTACGACATGCCTTAGACCAAGAGCTCTGAACAGACGGAATATTCTGGGTAAAGATGTGTCCTGTCAAAGAAACAAAAGAAACTCAATCTCTTATGATATCTACAACAAAGGCACAGAAATAAGCACATCATTTCCTAAAATGCATAGGTTGAATATTATAGAGATATCACACATGGACAATATGATCTATGATCAAGCTTTTTCTGGCATAACATCATTCCTCAAATCTATATCAAAACTATTAAACATTTTACATTACATGCATGTAATAGACAAATACACCCATTATGAGAATTATAGAACACTTCACATATTATTAATATTTACAATATTTCATATATCAATGAAAAAGACTGATAAAGACAAGTCTTCTTCTATAGAGATGGTTGCTTCAGCGGATTTCAGTGTGGTTTATTTCTTACCAACCTCACACTGCACAGACATGGATTTGGGAATGGTCCGAGGTCTCATATACACTTAATCATGTTACCTGCTTTCTCTAACTATTATTACTTTACTTTTTCTTTTCTAGGATGCAGCCTATTGGGGGGTGACATTGCTTTTGTCACCCCTGACCAGCAGAGTGTATCCTTCTCTCTCTCCTCTCCACTTTCCTAATACTGTTTGCATGTATTATGACATCTCTATGTATTATCTGATTCTTATACTCACTGCACGTTTTCTGATTGGTCAAATAAATAATAACAATAATACATTATCGTCCTTACCTTCCTAACAGAGTAGGGAGAAGGATTCATGAACGGTCTGAGGTCTATTGTACAGTCTCCCTCTAACTCGGATATGTTGATATCTCGTATGTCCGGGAAGCGTGGATAGGCATCACGGAAGTCTTCAATCTGAAGGAGTACTCGAGGATCTTGACTTGAAGGCCACAAACTAAATGCCTGTGCATAGAAAGGTGGCAAACATGGTTATCTTAAAGATGAAGTTGAGTTTTAGTCATGCAGTTGCATTGTGAAAGAAACGTTGTGGAATCGATCAGAAAAGGTTGATCATCTCGCATATAAGTATTGATGTGTACTGCAAGGTTCTGGAATCAGCAACATAATACAAAATTTGGCCCAGTCTTGGTAAAGTTACAAACACTGTACACAGAAGGATGTATATTGGACTACATGAACATAAAACGTAAAAATCTGTCCCAATTTTTATGATGCTACATGTACATGCCATATTCAGAATATTAAGGCATTTGAAGAGCGATGCTTTTTCAGGGAACATTTTTTATTTGATGTTTTTCCACACTTGCATAGTACAATGATAACGCTCACAAATTATTTTTCACATCTTCCCAAAACTCAACCTTTTCTTTAAGCTTGCTTCGCATACAAAGTATGCTCTTATAACTGAGGTGAAAAATTTGATTCTAATTAGTTGTAAATGATTGTTAAGAATTCATGATCAGGTAACAATACATCAGCTCTGAGTCAAGATGAAGTATGAACAGTGGCGGAACTGCCCCCCCCCACAACTTTTTTGGTGATCAAACAGGCATTTTCTGATCGGATAGTGTGCCCTCCATTTCCACAGGAATGACTGTTATCCAGGGTAAGGTTTCACAAAACCATCATTAGTACATGTTTGCTGATACCCCACTGAAACGCATGTATACAATTTAATATGCGTTTCAATGGGATGTCAGTGAACATGTACTTATGACGGTTTCGTGCACTCTGCACTGAACTCCAAGTCCCATCTTAAATAATATAAGTTTTGCAGAATCTAGTCACAAGTGAATCTTCAGTACAGAGTGTTGTAACATTTTCCATGTGTCTTTATAACTGTACATGTAGAAAACATTGAAATTGTTACCTTTTCTTTAAGAAGCACAATGAGCTGGCTTCTCAATATCAGGCCTCTAAACCTTCCATGCGTCTCACCATCCTGTGATAGATAGATACCGGTAGATAGTTTATTGGCTTCCACAGTATCTCCTTTTACATAAAGTGTAACTAGACATTGAAAATGATTATAATATACATGTATATGTACATACATTATTATAAGATGGGTAGAAGAATCCCAGCAATCTGATTGCTCAATTACTGTGTAGGTTTTTTTACTGGATGCACGAGACATCAACACAATATATGCGATATCTGGAATTGATGTCAACAATATCCTATTTTTTTTTTAAATTTGAAATATGTATAGTTTAATGAGAATTATTTACAGTATCATAGATAGTGTTCTGATAACACTTGAACTTTGTTATAATATTGGATCAGAAGGGTCCCTTATTCAAAAACTTTTTGTCCCACAAAACTGCAGTTAAAATAGTTTCAAGATATTGTGGAACTTCAAGGATCAACTAAATAGATCTTGACCATGAATAATACATGAATATATAAAGAGAGTATAGGATGCTGTTGGAGAAAGAAATAATGATCATAATAAGTACTGGTATACTTACAGGGTCAACCACAGGGAATCCATTATGATTGTGACTTGAATCCTTCAAAACTTCATAGATAAGTGAGACCCTCTCTACTGTGTTAAATGTAATGACCGGGTCACTCATCACTTCTCTGTAAAAAAAAAAAGTAACAAAATAACTTCAACATGTGTGTTATTTTCTCTCTCTCTCTCTCTCTCTCTATCTCTCTGTTCATGTAAATGCATTCACATGGCCACTCCTTAATTCTCTGTAAAAGGTAGAAAAGGTGTGCATTTAAACGGTTTTTCAAGCCAAGGAAACTTCTTCAAATGAAATTCAAATGTTTAGATATTTGCAAAGTATGTTTTCTTTCTTTTATTAGGGGGGGGGGGCATTTTTGCACTGAGATGACTTCAGCATAAAACAATATAATAGAAGACAAGTGAGATACACGACATGGATAAATGTGAGCTTGTTATATTGGCTTGACAATATTAAATAGCAAGTATACAGGAGCACTTGGGAGAGAAAAATAAATCTCATGTTTGGAAACAGTTTTAGTTTTCAACACATTTAACAGAATACAGTATACAATGCTTCAATATACAATGGATCCTGCACACAGAGAATCCCAACTCAGAATAGAAGATGGTATATATCAAGGGTTCAGTGACACAAAGACGTATCTCCATTTTGGCCATTTTGAAAAGAAGTGGTTTATGTGTCACTGAGCATTTTGGCTTTAAGGAGTTAAGTCTATGTTTCACTAGCTATTGACTTCAATTGGGTGTTTGGTGGAGTTATGTCTTTGTGTTTCCGGGAAAGCCCACATTTTTCTGAACATTTTGAAATCAAACACACATTTTGGCAAAATATGGACTTACGTCTTTGTGTCACTGAACCCTCTATATATAATAGACCAAAACTCAACTCAACCCAACCCACAGGTGTACAATTAAAAAATCACTCTCGTCCATTGACTTTGTATTATCCTAGGACCTTGACCACTCAGGTGACATACCTAGTCTGTAATCAATCTGATTATTTGACTTCTGTTCCAAAATTTCAGACCGAGGATGGAGTATGAAATTCAGAATTTATTTCCAAATTTGTTTTTGTTTTTTTTCTTCATTAAAACAATTTGAGAATGTTTGCTTACGTGGCACGGATAGTAGAGCCTAATGGAGGTGGTTCCCATGGTAACAGAGGTACACTTTGTACCTGGATGTGTATATCATAGAGTCCATGGTTGAAGATATCACCGACCCACTTAGCGATGACTAGGACGACCATGATGGGTAGCGCATAGGAGATGTTACCAGTAGCTTCCATCAGGATGACCGTCAGACTGATTGTCATACGTACAACACCACCTGATTAAAGGGATCGTTAACACAATGTTAAATCTAAGATGCATGACCCTACGTGTTATCAGTGTCTGTGATATTTGTTGTATNCTTATTCAGAAAGAAAATAATATATGTTTCAGATTTTATCAACAATAAAAAATAAAGAAATGTGGCAAGTTGATTTTGTAGGCGAGCAAAGTGTGTGTACTATACAAGAGTTTAACTCGGTGGCATTAAGGAGGAAATGGTGTTATGGGGGCACTGGACTTTATAAAGTGGGTACCGGGTAAGTTGAATAACAAAAACCATTCTACATCCGTTGTCAGAGCATTTCTAAAATCCAATATTGTGATATATGACAAATATGAGGGTAAATTGTTAGCTGTTTCTAATGTGAGATACCTAGCCTCCATACAAAAAAGCCAAAGAAAAGGGGCATGAAATTAAATCTCTTTTCCCAATGAGAAAGATCTGTTAGATAATCAGAATTGAAGCTAGATCTTTTAGCTATTGAAATGAACATTGTAAAACATGTTTTCTTGATCCCTGAAATGGCTAAATTGCTAGCTGGCTTGCCAGATAACTTAGATAGGTTACCAACATGGGCGGGTTATGAAATGAAAACAAAAAAGGAAGAAAGTATAAAAAAAACCATCTGCTGCAAAATACATCATAACCATATTTGATTCAATTACCACATTGTCTACTGTGTTAAGCCTAAGGGAATGAGAAAATTCAGCAGTACTATATGCAAATATGAAGTTAAGTTAACCTGCAAGGCACTTTGTTTATACTGAAAGATGAGGAAAACATCATTGAATGATTGAGAAATACATGTACTCAATCCAACAAATGATAAAAGATTGATTTTTAGGAATCATGAGAAATTAAAATAAATGTGCCATGCATAGTTCAGGTATGTGAAGTTTCACATTCTACACAAAAAATAAGGTTAAATGTACAATAATGCAGGAATTATGTTTAAACTATGGAAGCTGTCACTAGATACCAATGAACAGGTAGGTCCAGTTTGTTCAAAATCTAATTAGCATTTTTATCCAAAAACAAAGATTATACGATCCCAATGTCTATACACAAATATTGTGAAATCAAATGGCCCTTCATAAGACTCACAGCATGTGTGCGGGTAAAGACTGAATCCGATGACCAGGGTAATAATATATATCTGTAAAGCGCTTTGAGAGGGCCTGTACTGAAATCGCTATAACTTATAAGAACGTATTATTATAATTATTATTATAATTATTATTATAATAGATACACCGGTATTAATTTAGATATAAGGGTAAATAAATAAATTAATTGAAATATACAGCACAAAAATGTCTATTGTGAAATATTTTATATTCAAATGCATGTAACACATGCAATCATTGTCAAACCAGAAAATTAGCACTGTCTCCATCTTTGGATACGAACATTTATTATAATTACAGCAGACTTGGGAACACACAACATGCATAGTATTAAGTACAATATATATTTCATATACAAACATATACATATATGTCATTACAAACAATACACATTACATGCAGGATCAATCGCTCTCACTGAATAGGTGAAGTATGTTGCTTCATCATGGTTAAGCTACAAAAAGTTATCTAGATCATGAAATTAACTCTGAACACATTACAAAATATTTATCTTATATTACACTTTATTCTGTTATCTGTACTCAAAATGTGCAAAACAAGCAATGGTGAATTTGACCTATTGATTGTGTTTTGTATTTCAATAATACCTAGTGTATTTATATTCATAAGTCCATCGTACTTCTGAAACGACTATGATCACTGTCAATTGCTTTTAAACTTGCAATGCTTACACCATACCAATAGCAGCACCATGACTGTGATAAGTGGATATATCTAGTACAAAGTTATACAGCTGCTATGTGCGCTTCAATGAAATAGTGAAATGCACCTATATGCAGTATCCAACAAAATTAAGCACTAACAATTCTTAAAATGTTAAATATTCCAATGCAACTTGTGTATGTGCTCTCTTTTCCATGGATTTTGAACCTACATGTAAAGTGGATCACAGAATGCCATCTCTATCACTGCTTTATCAAAGACGTGTGTTTTTAATACAAATAAAAAGTTCCATTAATATATTCAACGTTACGTAAGGGGTGTATTCACCGATGTTGGATACTGCACATGTACCATTATGTATCAAAATTGTCAGTTTTAACCACCAACATTTTGATATTTTATCTGAGAAATTTGGACAAATTAGAGATTGTCTATGTTGAGGGGTCAGTGACACAAAAACTCCATTTAGAGAAAAAGTGGTTTATGTGTCACTGAGCACTTGGGCATTAAGGAGTTAAGTCTATGTTTCACTAGCCATTGACTTCAACAGGGTGCTTGGTGGAGTTAGGTCTTTGTGTTTCCTGGAAAGCCCACATTTATCTGAACATTTTGATATCAAATACTCATTTTGGCATAATATGGAGTTATGTCTTTGTGTCACTGAACCCTCTATATTTTCAAAATCAAGACAGGTATATGCATGTGAATTAAGATAAATTAGAACAGCACTTACATTTAAATGGACAATGAAAGGTGAACCATAATCAAATAATTGGCCCATGAAATGATATTTGTGAGACAAAGTTTGAACACTTAGTGACCATATGATGGTCTATTTTCACTAAATAATCCAGATCAATATAATTATATACATTGTCATCTTGCATAAAAAATGTGTTCATCTTCTTCTGCCTAAAGGCTAAATGCATCTGTTTGTTTTTTTTTCATGAAAATTACAAGTACATTTATGAGAAACAGATCATTAGATGCTTCCAAACAGCCTGAGTGGTCTACCATTGCACACAGGAAACACTGCACAAGTGTGAGGGTAAGAAAATTGTTTCCAACTCTTTATCGCCCAATCAGACATTTCTGATCAATGTGGAAGACAGAAGGAAATCTTAATGCTCCTCAATATTTCAGTCATTACAAGTTGCATGATTCGGATCTGCACTATGTTGTTTCCTTTCCAAAGCTATGGGACCTAGATTGTATAGCCATGTACGTGATCACCTAGCTATGTGCAACTCTTCAATGCCACAGGAGCCTCGATGACTCCAGTAACGATACTTGGCCAAGTCTTTCCTCGTTACCATGCCCACAACCTGAAAGAAAGCAAGACAATAGAAGAAATAATTTCACATCACATCATCATCACATGGTGGTTATTCTAAACAAAACTCGGCTATTGAAAGCAATGAATTTCACTTTTTTATTATTTTCAGAATACTGGTGAAAAAGAGGAATTTAGTATCATGTATTTTTCCCACTTAGAATTTATATGATTTTATTTCATATTGTAATTATTAATCAATATTTCAACTACCGGTACTTGTCGGATTGTCACAATTTCTATTTGTAAACTTATTTTGTAAAAATTCTACCAAGGAAACAGAATTTCCCAATTTCAATTTCATGCTACTGACATTCTTGTGTCCTTCTCAAAGGGCAATCCAACCCGTGTAATAAGTAGATTTGTATGAAATAACAGAAACTGAATGGCAAAAGTTTGAAATGAATCAGACCAATAGTCAGAAAAATCATCTTCAGTTTGCTTCTACGATTTTACTGCTTTTTTTATTTTATAGAGTAACTATGTATTTGGGTTGGATTTCCATATAAAGCTCTGTGTGCTAAATATTTTTTGAATTTCATATTTATTTACTTTATAACATCTTATGGTAAAAGGTCACCTCATTATATTATATGTTTATCTGATGTTCACCAGTCATGAAACATACTTATGATATATATTTATGTCCATTCCTTGGGGAAGATTAAAAATGTTATATAATGAATCATTTCACTCCCTTTTCAAACGTTATTAAACTTGAATAGATTGAGGAAAAACTGATCTGATCGATTCCTTAATTCTCCCAACCATATTATAACAATTTAATTATATTTTAGGTGAATGTAAATCGTCACAAAGCAATGAATTGGCTCTATATATAATTCCAGACATTTAAGTGTTGAAAGATTTTTAAAAGCTTGTCTTATGTCTGTTTTGCTTAAGAAAACGGTTGGGAAAATTATAAAGGTTGGGAGAATTAATCACTGTTTAATAGAGGGTGTTGCACAGTGACACCTTCAAAGTAAACCATAGATATCTTTGTGGTTTGAAAAAAAAAATCAGGATTTTTGCATGTTAGAGGGTTATTCAGTAGAAGGAATATAATAGGTAACATTTTATTTAAAAATTATGATTTAAAAAAAAATCAACTTTCAATAATGTTACAGAGTCAATTTAAGAAAATATGAGTTTTAAAAAGACTGTGTGTCCATACCCTATTGGAATCATCTGTGACTACGACATGCCTTAGACCAAGAGCTCTGAACAGACGGAATATTCTGGGTAAAGATGTGTCCTGTCAAAGAAACAAAAGAAACTCAATCTCTTCTGATATCTACAACAAAGGCACAGAAATAAGCACATCATTTCCTAAAATGCATAGGTTGAATATTATAGAGATATCACACATGGACAATATGATCTATGATCAAGCTTTTTCTGGCATAACATCATTCCTCAAATCTATATCAAAACTATTAAACATTTTACATTACATGCATGTAATAGACAAATACACCCATTATGAGAATTATAGAACACTTCACATATTATTAATATTTACAATATTTCATATATCAATGAAAAAGACTGATAAAGACAAGTCTTCTTCTATAGAGATGGTTGCTTCAGCGGATTTCAGTGTGGTTTATTTCTTACCAACCTCACACTGCACAGACATGGATTTGGGAATGGTCCGAGGTCTCATATACACTTAATCATGTTACCTGCTTTCTCTAACTATTATTACTTTACTTTTTCTTTTCTAGGATGCAGCCTATTGGGGGGTGACATTGCTTTTGTCACCCCTGACCAGCAGAGTGTATCCTTCTCTCTCTCCTCTCCACTTTCCTAATACTGTTTGCATGTATTATGACATCTCTATGTATTATCTGATTCTTATACTCACTGCACGTTTTCTGATTGGTCAAATAAATAATAACAATAATACATTATCGTCCTTACCTTCCTAACAGAGTAGGGAGAAGGATTCATGAACGGTCTGAGGTCTATTGTACAGTCTCCCTCTAACTCGGATATGTTGATATCTCGTATGTCCGGGAAGCGTGGATAGGCATCACGGAAGTCTTCAATCTGAAGGAGTACTCGAGGATCTTGACTTGAAGGCCACAAACTAAATGCCTGTGCATAGAAAGGTGGCAAACATGGTTATCTTAAAGATGAAGTTGAGTTTTAGTCATGCAGTTGCATTGTGAAAGAAACGTTGTGGAATCGATCAGAAAAGGTTGATCATCTCGCATATAAGTATTGATGTGTACTGCAAGGTTCTGGAATCAGCAACATAATACAAAATTTGGCCCAGTCTTGGTAAAGTTACAAACACTGTACACAGAAGGATGTATATTGGACTACATGAACATAAAACGTAAAAATCTGTCCCAATTTTTATGATGCTACATGTACATGCCATATTCAGAATATTAAGGCATTTGAAGAGCGATGCTTTTTCAGGGAACATTTTTTATTTGATGTTTTTCCACACTTGCATAGTACAATGATAACGCTCACAAATTATTTTTCACATCTTCCCAAAACTCAACCTTTTCTTTAAGCTTGCTTCGCATACAAAGTATGCTCTTATAACTGAGGTGAAAAATTTGATTCTAATTAGTTGTAAATGATTGTTAAGAATTCATGATCAGGTAACAATACATCAGCTCTGAGTCAAGATGAAGTATGAACAGTGGCGGAACTGCCCCCCCCCACAACTTTTTTGGTGATCAAACAGGCATTTTCTGATCGGATAGTGTGCCCTCCATTTCCACAGGAATGACTGTTATCCAGGGTAAGGTTTCACAAAACCATCATTAGTACATGTTTGCTGATACCCCACTGAAACGCATGTATACAATTTAATATGCGTTTCAATGGGATGTCAGTGAACATGTACTTATGACGGTTTCGTGCACTCTGCACTGAACTCCAAGTCCCATCTTAAATAATATAAGTTTTGCAGAATCTAGTCACAAGTGAATCTTTAATACAGAGTGTTGTAACATTTTCCATGTATCTTTATAACTGTACATGTAGAAAACATTGAATTGTTACCTTTTCTTTAAGAAGCACAATGAGCTGGCTTCTCAATATCAGGCCTCTAAACCTTCCATGCGTCTCACCATCCTGTGATAGATAGATAGATAGTTTATTGGCTTCCACACTATCTCCTTTTACATAAAGTGTAACTAAACATTGAAAATGATTATTATGTACATGTATATGTACATACATTATTATAAGATGGGTAGAAGAATCCCTGCAATCTGATTGGTCAATTGCTGTGTAGGTTTTTTTTACTGGATGCACGAGACATCAACACGATATATGCGATATCTGGAATTGATGTCAACAATATCCAATTTTTTTTAATTTTTTAAAAATATGTATAGTTTAATGAGAAGGGGTGTCATTACATATGGTGACATCCAATTTTTATTTTTTATTTCATGATAAGGCGAGACAAAAACGAGGTATTTGAGCAGAGAGTGATCTATTTCTGTTCTGAAATGACAGCTCTTCATCTAAACCACTCTTTGCAATACCATTTCTACAGCAAAGCAAAACAGTTTAATATTCGGTGCAAATTGGCAAAATTTCAATAATGAGTTTCTCAAGGGCTCGATAGTATATTGATTATTTACAGTATCATAGATAGTGTTTTGATAACACTTGAACTTTGTTATAATATTGGATCACTGATTGCAAAAGATGGACAAGAATCAGAAGGGTCCCTTATTCAAAAACTTTTTGTCCCACAAAACTGCAGTTAAAATAGTTTAAGATATTGTGGAACTTCAAGGATCAACTAAATAGATCTTGACCATGAATAATATATATAAAGAGAGTATAAGATGCTATTGGAGAAAGAAATAATGATCATAATAAGTACTGATATACTTACAGGGTCAACCACAGGGAATCCATTATGATTGTGACTTGAATCTTTCAAAACTTCATAGATAAGTGACACCCTCTCTACTGTGTTAAATGTAATGACCGGGTCACTCATCACTTCTCTGTAAAAAAAAAAAGTAACAAAATAACTTCAACATGTGTGTTATTTTCTCTCTCTCTTTCTCTCTCTCTCTCTCTGTTCATGTAAATGCATTCACATGGCCACTCCTTAATTCTCTGTAAAAGGTAGAAAAGATGTGCATTTAAATGGTTTTTCAAGCCAAGAAAACTTCTTCAAAGGAAATTCAAATGTTTAGATATTTGCAAAGTATGTTTTCTTTCTTTTATTAGGGGGGGGGGGCATTTTTGCACTGAGATGACTTCAGCATAAAACAATATAATAGAAGACAAGTGAGATACACGACATGGATAAATGTGAGCTTGTTATATAGGCTTGACAATATTAAATAGCAAGTATACAGGAGCACTTGGGAGAGAAAAAAAAATCTCATGTTTGGAAACAGTTTTAGTTTTCAACACATTTAACAGAATACAGTATACAATGCTTCAATATACAATGGAACCTGCACACAGAGAATCCCAACTCAGAATAGAAGAGGGTATATATCAAGGGTTCAGTGACACAAAGACGTATCTCCATTTTGGCCATTTTGAAAAGAAGTGGTTTATGTGTCACTGAGCATTTGGGCTTTAAGGAGTTAAGTCTATGTTTCACTAGCTATTGACTTCAATGGGGTGTTGGGTGGAGTTAAGTCTTTGTGTTTCCGGGAAAGCCCACATTTTTCTGAACATTTTGAAATCAAACACACATTTTGGCAAAATATGGACTTACGTCTTTGTGTCACTGAACCCTCTATATATAATAGACCAAAACTCAACTCAACCCAACCCACAGGTGTACAATTAAAAAATCACTCTCGTCCATTGACTTTGTATTATCCTAGGACCTTGACCACTCAGGTGACATACCTAGTCTGTAATCAATCTGATTATTTGACTTCTGTTCCAAAATTTCAGACCGAGGATGGAGTATGAAATTCAGAATTTATTTCCAAATTTGTTTTTGTTTTTTTTCTTCATTAAAACAATTTGAGAATGTTTGCTTACGTGGCACGGATAGTAGAGCCTAATGGAGGTGGTTCCCATGGTAACAGAGGTACACTTTGTACCTGGATGTGTATATCATAGAGTCCATGGTTGAAGATATCACCGACCCACTTAGCGATGACTAGGACGACCATGATGGGTAGCGCATAGGAGATGTTACCAGTAGCTTCCATCAGGATGACCGTCAGACTGATTGTCATACGTACAACACCACCTGATTAAAGGGATCGTTAACACAATGTTAAATCTAAGATGCATGACCCTACGTGTTATCAGTGTCTGTGATATTTGTTGTATCATTAACCCCCTAAAAAAAAATCGCTCCAAAGTGATCATGAAGTGCCTCAAAAAAAATAAAAATCTTTGAGTGACTGGTATTACCATACAGGTACCTGGTAATCGTTTTCCCCAATAGACTGTAGTGTTATTGAAACCGTTAGGAAAACACAAAATTTGATTTTGATTTCCAATCATAAATACCTTGATAATCAGACAGGCAATAGGCTTGTAAAAGTCATGGGGTTCCTGACTGACCTAAAGGTTTATAATTATCATTGCAGCATGAGCTAAATCCAGGATTTTGTTTAGAATCTGAGGCAAAGTTACTCAATCCATTTAATAAACAACCAATAGTCAATATGCCAATGCATATCAATTGCCTTTACCACTTAATATTTTATTTATTGCATTTTGATACCAATAATCTTTTAAAGTACCGTATCTAAAAAATGCTGTGCATAATTAGGAATTTCAGTTTAGTAGGGTGGTTTAAAGCAATTTGATTCTTTTTCACAAACATGTGAAAAAGAAGAGAAAAGAAAAAGGACTGACCAGCAACTATTACCCTTTTTATTTTATTACACACTTCTGCAAAAGCAAAACAAAAAAAGTGTTTAAAGACAAATATTGATGAGAGAATATACAATTTGGGTTTTCTGTTTCTTTTGAAAATCCTTGCAGAAATGTGTATTACATGACATCCTCTTTCACGTTATGATACAATTTTGGTGAAATTTTGCCATCAAATTTGTGGGGCTCCCAACACTCTAGAGGGGCTTTAAAATACTTGTGAATGTATAATCACCTAGCTGTGCTGCAGCTCCTATCAGAGCATAGATGCCTGGATCTGATGCAACAGCATTCTAAATGAGAAACAAACCACAACATGAAATAAGCACTATAAGTATCAGTGAAGTATTAGTGGATGATAAGTATTCGATTCTATACTTACTGTAGCACCCGCTGACACATCTTTCACATTCTTTAGCCCAAGTAGCTTTGTTTTAAATAATATATAACAGAATGAAGGGATATTGTAGATATTAGTTGCTCTTATTAAAGGTAATACAAAGTTTGGGAAATTTTGAAAATTTGGTGGATAATGATTCTTTACAATTTGGATATATTTTGATGCCCCTGTGGATGTATAATAAGCACTAAAAAAAATAGCCCCGAAAACACTTCTGCTTTCGAGAAAAAATGAAAATAAGATTTATCGGTGCTCTCGATAAATTTTGATAAATATCAAATAGCGCATACTGCCGTACAATGGTAGCTGCGACCCTGAAAATTTCAGAATATGTAGTTGTGATATAACCTACCAAACGGGAATAGCTTATCGGTCAAAATTAGTCAAGAAACATTGTTTTATAGCTTAAATAATATCTTGACCTTGAGAGGCGCTATACAACATAAAGAGTTTGTTATTAATAATTTCATAACTTTAAACTCGATTTCAACCGCTACAGCTATCACTGCATATTGTAGGATCGCATATTCTTCCAATATGTTCATTTGAACCAAATTCATGACCCCATACCAAAACTTTGTATTACCTTTAAGTAATTTCAAATACATTTTAATCATTTATCAATTTACACATAATCTTTCTATTGTAAGAAAAATAAGTCTTGACCATGCAGTATTCGAGTGAGCATATACTAATAAACAAATAAAGTACACATTATTACTGTTGATTAGTCCTTAAAAAAAGAAGATGTTGTATTGCCCTTTAGGTGCCAAAACATGGGTCGGTCGGTCAGTCGGAAATCTTTTTTTTTTTGGTGCTCCCTCTTTGGGCTTATATTTCTCAGTTTTGATTTTTGGGTCGGTCGCAAATGGCAATACAACATTTTTTTAAAGCCTTATAATGATTTTTTTTTTTAATGAAAATTGTGAGCCTTACACTGTAACTGTACTATAGCCCTTTTTCTATGTAATCCTTTAACTCGGTGGGTTTGATACAGAATAACACTGTTTCATCAATATAACAAATGGATACACTCCCTCATTAAATCTTAGTTGTGTTACATGAGGGTGGCAGGCACCCTAAGTTGAAACTTACCACTACTGGTATCATATTGATGAGAATACCACACATACGACCCCAGGCAGCTCCTACCAGTAATGATGGGATGAATAAACCACTAGGTACACTCAAACCATACGTCCAACACGCCAGGATGAAGTATGTCACGATAAACACCGATAGGATAGGTAAATCATAGGAACCTGCAATAAACCATAACACTTTTGTCACACTCTTTATTGACCATTGGTCACTCATGTTACAGTTAGTGAGGACTATGATTATGCTACACCACCAATTCCTGCGGGCTTTACTTTGTCAAAAATATATGGCCAACTTTAGGAAAAACAAGTGGCTTTAAGGTTAGGTACAGAGCTATGGTTAGGATTAGGATTGTGGATAAGTATATTTAAAGTATTTGGTCCAAGATTGAAGATAAAATCTGTTTGCAGGGTAAGATGTACACCTTTTTTTTCTCCCTTGGGCGGTCTCTGTAGACAGGTTTGATTGTATATATGATTATGTATGTTATATGACCCTGGAATCAATACTATTATTCCTTACAATAGGCACCTTCAACAAAACACCTATCAAGCCAGAAAGTACAGGTCAGTAGAAACAAAAGACAGGATAATTGAATATGAAACACATCTATAGAGCATGCACATCCAAATTTAACAACAATCTTAGGAAATAAACATGTTATATCAAGCTACAGATTGTTCAAGCAGCTCATTGATTAATATTGCATCAAGAACACCAGAGTATTAAAAGGGTAATTTTACCTGGTTCTTTATGAAAGAGAAGTTTAACCGATTCTTCAGGTGTATTGAAGAACAGAGTGCTTGAGGCGCTGTACTCTCCGTCGCCACAAAATAACTGCAAATGAGAAACATGTATGTAAACCTCTTTATTTAACCATGAGATGTTGGCAAGAAGTACATTTTCATCACAATTTATGATGTAGGTTGGCTGAAATGCAGCAAATCTGATGACATATCCCTTTCAAATTTCAGAACTCTACAGCTAGCTTGTGATTCTTTCAATTTTTATTATCATGTACAAAACATTTCTTTAAAGAAAAATAAATGGATAAAAAGTTGCTAATTAGTCTCCAAAAGAAAATAACCTTTGACTTTTCAGAAATATCTTCTATTCTGCCTACCTATTATTTTGGGAGATACACTTCATAACTTCTTTAAATGTACATTCTATTACAAAAGGTGGACAGTGTGAAAGTGCATTTATAAAACATGTGCACAAAATTTGTTTGGCAACAACTGAGAATTAAGAGTAACTTTAACTGAAAAACTCATACTCCAAACTCCTTAAGAGTTTGAGTTTTGGGATTCTAACTTCTGTTTGAAAAATACAAAAATATTTTTTCATTTTGTGTAATAAATTGAGGATTTTTATATGGAGAATTAACACAACGGACAATACATCACCAAAAGAGATTCATATAGAGTACTAAAAATATCTAATAAAATATGAAACAAAGCAGAAACCAGAGCCCATGCATGTATACCTGTAGAGGGAACTGAATAGTATTATCCAGGGGTCTGCAGTCTGAACCAGAACTGATATAGATCACCAAGAAACACACAGTCACAGTCACTGCAGCTACTAACACTGCTTCCAGCACCTGGGACCATGAATAGTGCAGGTATCTGCAGAGCAAGGTGACAGCATTTATAAAGAAGAATGTTTATTTTTCTGTAAATGCAATAGAGTACCGAAGCTGTGACATCATAAAAATCTATTCTTAGAATTTCTCAATTTTTTCTTCATTTTCCGAAAGAGCATGAAAAATAATATCCAAATGTCGAAAACCAGTTAAAAAGGTTTTGTTATGAGCCAGAGCAATATAACACTTCAAATAACATACAAATCTTTTTATCCAGATGGTCATATCTCAGTCAATACTTAACCTTTTTAATTGGTTTTCGACATTTGGATATTATTTTGTATGATCTTTCAGAAAATGAAGAAAAAAATTGAGAAAATCTAAACATAGATTTTTAATGACGTCACACTTCACCACTCTATTACCATCTTACTACTTGCGCCTTTAATTTAATTTAAGCAAAAAAAACAATTTTCCATGTTTGAAAGTACACAGGACCAATACAGATGAATGATTGTGATTGGTATTCACCTGGGCCCTGTATTACAAAGAGTTGATATCAATCGCAGCTTATTTGCGATTGATATCGATCGCAAGTACATGTATATACATAAGAGATAGGAGACTGCATACTTGCGATTGATTGGAGGACTTGTGATTGATTCGGATCAATCGCAACTCTTTGTAAGACGGGGCCCAGAGGTATAATTTAAAGATAATTTCATGACAAAAACTCCCTTTTGACTTTCATCACTTCTAGAGCCGAGGTTCAGATAAGAGGCAATACTACCATTTTTTTAAAATAATGACACAAAAGGTGTTCTATGCTTCACATTTCTGTGTCATATAACACAGAGCTAAATCAAAATACGCAGGACCTTCGTTGTGTGCAGTTGCCATTCATTGACACCTAATTTTTTTTCATTTTGTATTTTGTATTTTTTTTGGGGGGGGGGGCAGCAGATTACCGCAGCATATCTGAACAAAGACTTTATGATGACAATGAACAAAACAAAAGTATTAACATCATGAGAGCATCCAATATCCTGGATCTAGGTATCAAAATATTCTCCCATCTTATGTGGACCATCCTATCAATATTGTACAAGAATTGTCTTGTCTTAAACATTTTTGTATACAGGAAAGTACTCCAACTTCTTCAATCTACAAAAGTTTCCTGGAAAAGTTTGGACAAAAAATTATTTCTCTGAGCAGGATTACTTACTTCATTCTGAAGATGGTAAGGCGATAGTTGATAGCATTGAAGAGTGCCCCAAGCAGGCCTCCTACGAGTCCCATCACCATGAAGATTGGTAGCTCCCAAGCTTGATAAGCTACCTTGTTAGGCTGAGAGATACAAACAGACAGACATTAATTAAGAGACACAGACCTTTCAACCTTTCTAAAGTCAGACAGACAGACAGACAGACAGATATGTAAAACAATAGTTGATGGCATTGGAATGTCCCATAGGTAACTATTAAGCTTGGTATGTTAGCTGGTTAGGCTTAGCATAACACAAGCATACATCATTAAAGTTTTACCGTACAGTGGATAATCATTGCCCCCCCCCCCCTCGGACTATTTCAAATGATCCATTTATTTCTTATCTTAAGTATTAACTGCAACTTTACATGTATGAGAACAATGTCAGAATGTATTCCATAAATTTAGGCTTCAATTTGACCTCCCCACCATGAATCTTTTTGATTCAAGGGTATTGCTTTGTATAATCCTGAGCATAAATCAGAGGTGCCATTCATAATCATTTAAAAATAATACCTCATGAAAGATATGGGATACCATGACAACCGTTTACAATATGGCTGTAGAGAAGGTCTTACTGGGACTGTGAATTCTCCAAAGTTGATAAGTCCAGGGCTTGATAGACTCCATGCATCTCCTTTAACAGCGCTCATCACAACGTTGAGGGTGAATGTACTCATCATGGAACAAAAGAACTGTCAAAAGAAAAACAGAGATAAGAGAAGATGATGATGTAAATATGTTAAATGCCAACCACAACCATATGAATGGTTACCATGGATTCTTGTGATATGCTGAATGACACATGCACTTGGAGTGACCTTGGGCCTCTTTCATAAAACTTGTTATCTATAAGAAATGCTAAATTTCTATGACAAATTTGCTCTCAGCCAATCAGATGCCATGATTTCAGTAGCTTATAACAGTAGCTTGTAACTTGTTATTGATATCAAGTTTTATGAAAAAGGGCCCTGGGTAACCTGGCAGAGGACAATGGAGTGACTCATCACAAAATGAAAGAACTGATGAGATTTGTGAGATAAAAATATACATGTACATGTATGTGAACCAATACTACACATGCTGCCACTTAAATGTATAACTTTGACTGTGATTTTAGCAATTATAGAACAAAAGAACTGTAAAATACAAGATACAGTTAGATATCATGTGTAAGCAAGGGCATTCATAGGTAACTCATAATACAAATGAAATAACATGTTAGACAGAAAAAAGAAAAATATATTAATAGACTGAGAGGTAGAGAAAGTGAAACTACAACAAAAAATGAGAAGGCCTCGACAGAAGGAGAGAGAAAATAATAACTTTATATTTGTATAGTGCAAAATAATCACAATTTAATTCTCTACCCCTTTTACATTATAATGACGAAGAAGGAGATAAGAGAGAGAGAGAGAGAGGGGGAGGGGAGGAGAGAAGATATGAAAAACAAAAATATTATAGATTGACCTAAATCAGATTGAGACAGTTTGTGACAAAAAGACCAAGAGCCCTAGAGTACTAATATTGTACATATATTTATATTCAATAATCATAATTTCACACATCTTTATTTTTCTTGAAAGGGACATGCTTTAATAATAGAGGTATATTGATATACACAGATTCTACAAAGAACATGATTTATACCATATCGAGGCCTCAGTGACACAAATACGTATCATTTTTGCCATTTTGAGAAAAATTGGTTGATGTGCCACTGAGCATTTGGGCTTTAAGGAGTTTAGTCTATGTTTCACTAGCCATTGACTTCAATGGGGTGTTGGGTGGGGTTAAGTCTTTGTGTTTCCTGGAAAGCCCACATCTTTCTGAACATTTTGATATCATATACTCATTTTGGCAGAATATGAAGTTATCGATATGGCCTCTTTTGAAGAGCAAACTTACAATTCTCCAGGTCAAGGATTGGTTCCAGAAACTTGCTCCCTCTTCCAAGCTGAAGAGCACGCCCCCTACAGGTGCCCCAAAGGCAGCCGCTACGCCTGCCGCAGCACCTCCAGAAACAAAGTCTCGTTTCTCATGATCAGAACGAAAGTACTGGAACAGCTATATGTTACCAGATGATAATATAATAATAATAATAGGCATTTCTATAGCGCCGTCTATCTAGAAATTCTGTTCCGAGGCGNGATGCTTTTTCAGGGAACATTTTTTATTTGATGTTTTTCCACACTTGCATAGTACAATGATAACGCTCACAAATTATTTTTCACATCTTCCCAAAACTCAACCTTTTCTTTAAGCTTGCTTCGCATACAAAGTATGCTCTTATAACTGAGGTGAAAAATTTGATTCTAATTAGTTGTAAATGATTGTTAAGAATTCATGATCAGGTAACAATACATCAGCTCTGAGTCAAGATGAAGTATGAACAGTGGCGGAACTGCCCCCCCCCACAACTTTTTTGGTGATCAAACAGGCATTTTCTGATCGGATAGTGTGCCCTCCATTTCCACAGGAATGACTGTTATCCAGGGTAAGGTTTCACAAAACCATCATTAGTACATGTTTGCTGATACCCCACTGAAACGCATGTATACAATTTAATATGCGTTTCAATGGGATGTCAGTGAACATGTACTTATGACGGTTTCGTGCACTCTGCACTGAACTCCAAGTCCCATCTTAAATAATATAAGTTTTGCAGAATCTAGTCACAAGTGAATCTTCAGTACAGAGTGTTGTAACATTTTCCATGTTTCTTTATAACTGTACATGTAGAAAACATTGAAATTGTTACCTTTTCTTTAAGAAGCACAATGAGCTGGCTTCTCAATATCAGGCCTCTAAACCTTCCATGCGTCTCACCATCCTGTGATAGATAGATACCGGTAGATAGTTTATTGGCTTCCACAGTATCTCCTTTTACATAAAGTGTAACTAGACATTGAAAATGATTATAATATACATGTATATGTACATACATTATTATAAGATGGGTAGAAGAATCCCAGCAATCTGATTGCTCAATTACTGTGTAGGTTTTTTTACTGGATGCACGAGACATCAACACAATATATGCGATATCTGGAATTGATGTCAACAATATCCTATTTTTTTTTTAAATTTGAAATATGTATAGTTTAATGAGAATTATTTACAGTATCATAGATAGTGTTCTGATAACACTTGAACTTTGTTATAATATTGGATCAGAAGGGTCCCTTATTCAAAAACTTTTTGTCCCACAAAACTGCAGTTAAAATAGTTTCACGATATTGTGGAACTTCAAGGATCAACTAAATAGATCTTGACCATGAATAATACATGAATATATAAAGAGAGTATAGGATGCTGTTGGAGAAAGAAATAATGATCATAATAAGTACTGGTATACTTACAGGGTCAACCACAGGGAATCCATTATGATTGTGACTTGAATCCTTCAAAACTTCATAGATAAGTGAGACCCTCTCTACTGTGTTAAATGTAATGACCGGGTCACTCATCACTTCTCTGTAAAAAAAAATAAGTAACAAAATAACTTCAACATGTGTGTTATTTTCTCTCTCTCTCTCTCTCTCTCTATCTCTCTGTTCATGTAAATGCATTCACATGGCCACTCCTTAATTCTCTGTAAAAGGTAGAAAAGGTGTGCATTTAAACGGTTTTTCAAGCCAAGGAAACTTCTTCAAATGAAATTCAAATGTTTAGATATTTGCAAAGTATGTTTTCTTTCTTTTATTAGGGGGGGGGGGGCATTTTTGCACTGAGATGACTTCAGCATAAAACAATATAATAGAAGACAGGTGAGATACACGACATGGATAAATGTGAGCTTGTTATATTGGCTTGACAATATTAAATAGCAAGTATACAGGAGCACTTGGGAGAGAAAAAGAAATCTCATGTTTGGAAACAGTTTTAGTTTTCAACACATTTAACAGAATACAGTATACAATGCTTCAATATACAATGGACCCTGCACACAGAGAATCCCAACTCAGAATAGAAGAAGGTATATATCAAGGGTTCAGTGACACAAAGACGTATCTCCATTTTGGCCATTTTGAAAAGAAGTGGTTTATGTGTCACTGAGCACTTTGGCCTGAAGGAGTTAAGTCTATGTTTCACTAGCTATTGACTTCAACAGGGTGCTTGGTGGAGTTAGGTCTTTGTGTTTCCGGGAAAGCCCACATTTTTCTGAACATTTTGAAATCAAACACACATTTTGGCAAAATATGGACTTACGTCTTTGTGTCACTGAACCCTCTATATATAATAGACCAAAACTCAACTCAACCCAACCCACAGGTGTACAATTAAAAAATCACTCTCGTCCATTGACTTTGTATTATCCTAGGACCTTGACCACTCAGGTGACATACCTAGTCAGTAATCAATCTGATTATTTGACTTCTGTTCCAAAATTTCAGACCGAGGATGGAGTATGAAATTCAGAATTTATTTCCAAATTTGTTTTTGTTTTTTTTCTTCATTAAAACAATTTGAGAATGTTTGCTTACGTGGCACGGATAGTAGAGCCTAATGGAGGTGGTTCCCATGGTAACAGAGGTACACTTTGTACCTGGATGTGTATATCATAGAGTCCATGGTTGAAGATATCACCGACCCACTTAGCGATGACTAGGACGACCATGATGGGTAGCGCATAGGAGATGTTACCAGTAGCTTCCATCAGGATGACCGTCAGACTGATTGTCATACGTACAACACCACCTGATTAAAGGGATCGTTAACACAATGTTAAATCTAAGATGCATGACCCTACGTGTTATCAGTGTCTGTGATATTTGTTGTAT
>BEXV01000834.1:94554-111881 GCA_003118195.1 Hemicentrotus pulcherrimus | reverse complement strand
TGTGTATGAAACTCATCATTATGAGAAGGAAAAATGCAGAAGTTTTCGAGTTGTGAAAACTTTTGCCTTCAAGGCAAGTATTAACAATGAATACAAGGTAAAAAAATTATTTAAAAAAAAAGGAAATCATAATGAGATAAAAGTTCAAGGCTTGCATTTATCAAGGCTAAAAATTGGAGGTATAACCGCTAGAACTTATAATCAGTATAAAAATGTCAGTTTATTTATTTGAATAACGGTCAATACAAAAAAAAAAAGAGAAAGTAACTCAAGCTAAGAATTGTTTTGGAAAAGAAGGGAATCTCACTAGGTAATGCATGTCACAAGACTCACCATGGCAGTGTCACCTTCCAATCAGGGTTTCTAATCATTATTAGGATAGGACATTTTCTGAATGAAATGTCATTACGTGCCAACAGTGGATAACGGTACTGTTGGACTAGACTAAACATAGAGATTTGATACATATGGCAACATCGAAGAAGCTTAGAAACACTCCCAAACAAACAAATATTATCAAAAGCAAAAAAAACATTATACAATATAAAGCATTTTATGAAAAAGCAGAGCATAGTAATTTGAGTTAGAAATCTTATTTACAGGATTTACAAACAATTAGAAAAATTGTTGGATGTATAATACATTATATTTTTCCATTAAACGTAAGCATTATATTTACACGATTGGTTATATTTAGAATACAGAGAGATGTGTGTGCTCCGGACATGTCTAGTAACAAGCAAGCTTACTTTACTGTCGTACATTCCTGCACGTGGTGAATGAAAACTTAGGTCTCAGAGTAAGACGTTAAATTACACATATTCTGTTGTTGGTTTGCATACCTTAATATAATGCAGTTTAACAAAACTGATTCAAAAAGGACATACATAATTGTAATGAAATTTTAGAAATCTTTGCATATAACTTAATTTCTTTACAAAAGCGTTTTTTGTTAAAAGGCGTCTCATGAGCAGACTAAACCACACATCATAATTTCAACTAACCAGAAACTTTACCGGGTTATACAGGGTACAACAGGAATTCACCGTCTCAAACTATGAAATGACACATCAAACTATGGAATTATCTTCTGTCTCTGCAATACCTAATACAAGCGTCTTTTCACTTCAAAATTCTTCTTTTTTCTTCCAAATAAATACACAGTATACCGTCATTAAATATCTCTATCTTCAATAATGGGCCTGCTCTGGATTTTCTATTATTTTTGTAATCATAGTTACTGCTCTTTTACAGTCTTTATAAGTGTTAAGGAAGACATCATTTTTTTGTGATTTAATATTATATCTTTGTAGATGAAATAGTGATATCAAATTTAATCTACACTTAATATTTTAGCCGTCTGAGCAGAATATAAAGCCCTAGCGCTTGGACAAAAATAATCTGCCTCTCATTTTTTTGCAACACTACATGTAGCAAAATTTGTTTGTATAATAAAGCAGTTTTCTGATAGAGTGCTCAAAATGCGCAAGCCTTGAATAAAATACTCCTTGAGCGAGATTATGACAATTTTTCCTTTTGGTATTTTGACTTGTGATATGATGACTGAATGCCTAGTATGTCCTCATTGTCCTCATTGTCCTGTAACTGGAACAGTATAGCAGCTCAATCGCCTTTGTAATGCAAATGAAAATAATCCATATTATCGCATGCAAGTTTAAAACAGAAGCTTTAAAAAATATCACCTATTTTGAAATGCATTAGATAAGAACATGAATGCAAATAGACACATTTTACATGACTGTTCCTACTTGCGGCATATACATTTACAGAGTAAAAACAAATCTTGAATGTAGATCTTAGACTTCCTTAAAATATAGTACATTAGATGTATTTCTGCCTTCATACACCTTTATTTTCTTTCACAAGATCTTGTTCTATAGGAAAAGTTCCATCATAATACTCAAGAGCCAGAGGCAACACCGTGCCTTGACCCAGAGGCCGTATGCAGCATATGCCACATTCGGCCTTCCATCATACTGCATTGGTTCATAAATAATCCATACAGACTAGAGTGTGTGCAGCAAACACCATTCAGAATTAAAGAGGCAGTCAACATGTCTCTAACCAACATTATAATCATCAGCGGGTGGTTTTGGTCCAACGTGAATACCATGGCACTGGGGAATGTTTTGTTTTGTACATGCTGAATACATAACATCTAGCTCTGGTATAACGATCCACCATCCAGAATATTGGATAAGTCTTTGGAGTTAGATCCTTTGTGATGGTTTCAAATCATACTGTCTTCATATCGCCTCATGATCCAGAGATGCCCCACCCCAGCAATGAAGCAGAGAACTAACCCCACCCATGAGATACCATAGGCCCAAGCAAGAGATGAGGAGGAGTAAGGGGAATTCCCCTTCGGCCATTGATTAGGAAACTTTGATGTCCGCACTGCGTAGATCACCAGGCCTAAGAACGCAAGCAAAGCTGTATAAAAAATAAAAAAATAAATACAAACTGTTACATCCATGAGAAATAACAGTGTAGTCTCGGAGTTCTCTTTTAAAAATACAACTTATGTTACCTTTTGTTTGTATATTATGTGTTATAGAAACTTTATAAATTGATATTACTGTAAAATCAGCCCAAAAGATATTTCAAATCATTGTTATTTGTTTATGTATTTTAAAATCTTTTCTTGGAAAGTATTGGACAAAATTGATAATGTCCAGTTCAAATAACGGTATAAACTAGTCATGCCGTTGTCCTCACTATAAATTGTAATGATAAATCTAACTTGTAAGTATTAACGGATCTTTTAAGATCTTTGTCCACTTCGTAATTGACAGCAGACTAACCAAGAAAAACAACGCATTTATTCAAAATTCAGCAAGTCACAGTTTGGAGGAGAAATGTGAAATCCATAATATTTTGTCTACTTGTAATTGTATCCTTTGTGTCGGCAAACGCATTGTGTCTTTAGGGATGACTCACCTGCTAAGATAAACACGGCCGACACACCTCGCAGGAGCGTTTGATTCTTCTTGTGTCTCAAAGCAGCTATTGCCATGACAACAGCAACTAACGACAGGACCACACCCACGCCATACAGCACCCATGTAGCAATCAGAAAACTCACTAAAAATACAAATTGAAAGGTGAATTGACGTGAATTACTCGGATAACATTTCATGATAAACTTGATAATTACAATCTCAGCATAGGCAGGTATAAAATGAGATTTAAATACAAAATAATGATAATTTGATATTGGAGCAGATTTTGTTTTCCTTCATTTTAAGGGGAAACAAATCTAGCTCCAGTACAGCTCCATCACTTTGAGCATGAAACTAAATTGAAGCACTGACCTAATAATTCTGCAGAAGTGCAGACTGCAGAGCAATATCTTTCCATGAGAATCATTTAGGGGTCATTTTGTAAGTACATTATGAACATGTTAATTCATTTAGAATCACCATTTATAGTTTCATACTATGTGACCATGACTATTATGCTTTCCATGTCGCATATCTCTCAATAACAGTACTCTCCAATATTAGGCCCTACATTCATGATTCTATCTTTCATATATTTCTGATTCATATGGGCTAGGACAATTGCCAAAACTATATGAATTATATATAATATATATAATATAATATATATATATATACAGTGTATATATATATATATAATATATAGAATAACTATATGAAACACTAGTTGATATCATAACACATGAATAAATGCCTATAAATTCGGTCCACTAAAAACATTTATCAAAATATTGTTTAGAGACGATCAGTGGACGTCATAATGACGTCATAAGTTCAAATGGGACATGTACTGACTGGTCTCTCCGTGGGTTAAATAGTTTATATGAATGAATTGCTAGTTATACTAATAATAGTAGAACATTAATGTAGTCCTTACTCTGAATAGATAATCGATTAGTTCCGATTTTTGATATAAATTAGCTTTAAGAGCATTTTATATATCTTGAAAAAATGTCAGTCATCCGGTGTATATGTCTCGTTCCAATATTCCTGGAGGTATATTGTGACGACGAGACATACTCCAAAGGCTATTTGTAGTGCCTATTATCATACCATTTTATTTAACTAATCATCTTGAAAAGTTAACCAAACTATTTGTATTCTCTTCGAAATTCATAAAAAGATCTATTGATTTGTCACATTATGAAATACAATTTCTTTTAAAGTATGTACATGTACTTTTCTTTCGAAAAAATAACCAAGGACGACTCAAATGAGATTAGCACACAAAAATACCTAGATAAGAGACCATGCATGGTACAGTACGTTACAAGTTGCCAGGCCATTCAACGTTTCATTTCATATCATTAGCATGCGAACGAATTTAATTGGCATCCCGATTCCGAGACAATCACAACTCGTTATCATCAATATATGAAACTAATTAGAACCTCCAGTTCGTGTATCACACAGCGATCTAACGGCAATATCTCAATGGGAATGGAGTTAGGGGAGATAATAAGCTGGATGTCATAACATATTATGACAGTGTTTGTCAGAGTGGTGGAGAATTCTTAGGGATGAGAGTTTGTGAGATGAACATACATGTAGGGAAGCTTTGTGAGTCAGACAATCGTCAGCTTATATGCAGTGTACTACTAATTAGTTGGCAAAATAAAACCTAACTGTTCATATTATCCACTTAAGAAGGAAGGACTGCTGTACAATAACGGCATCCTCCTGATACTGAGTGACACCGTGATGA
This sequence comes from Hemicentrotus pulcherrimus, assembly GCA_003118195.1. Lineage (NCBI taxonomy): Eukaryota > Metazoa > Echinodermata > Echinoidea > Camarodonta > Strongylocentrotidae > Hemicentrotus > Hemicentrotus pulcherrimus. The sequence continues at coordinate 107,153 of BEXV01000834.1, read as the reverse complement.
GTGTAATGGGTGCATCGCCCCTTCCCATGGTTACACTAAAGGGTTCGGTGTGATGGTTTGTGTTTACTTGACTGCTAAGAAAGCATGTGTATGCTTGTAATTAAGTAACCAGGGGACCGATGGCTTTAATTCCTGTCTGAGGGACTCGGTATTGTAATGAGGATTAATGCCTTACCAAAGGGCACTAGCGCATTGGTCTCGAACCGGGGACCTCCCGGTTACGAGACCACTCTTCTACCACTGAGCCATCACGTTTCCTTTCCTCTAAATAAAATCCTATAATCTACCATTGCTGCAAAATTGAGATTATTTCGTCAAAATAACAACTCAGTATATCAATGGGAATGTAAATAAAATTGAATAAATTGATGGTACAACTGTATCATGATTTTGTAATCAATGAATTCACAGTCATTACACATTACAAACCTTCATATCTTGTCTGTGAGTTGAGGCCTTGTGACATGGAAAGCGAGTCAGGTGCATAAAGACCGAAGAAACACATGTGTCCTGTAAAAATACAACAAGGAGAATTGGAATAGGTGAATACTTATAGAATGATATACATCACTACTAGGTTGGTACACCAAACACTATACTCAATCAAAATACATGTAAAGTAATCTATTCTGTACCCTAACTCTATTTTCATTTCGGTGAGGATGATTTACATAAATTGGTTCAATTTTTAAAATACAACTTATCAGGCTAAACAAAAAGATACACATGTCCGTAGCTACGGATAAATTAATAAAATCGTCAAGATACATAAAACACTTTACTTTGAAAACGAATACAACATTTTAAGTTTTCAAATACAGCGTCCCAATGCATGAACTGAATGAACGCTGGGTGAAAACTGCTTTACACGCACTTCACTAACTTATTCAAGCATTCGAGGAGTGAAAATGACAATGAGTATTTGATACGAGGGGAATTGATCGAGGGGCTGGAGAAGTGTGCATGGCGTTTGCACAATGTAGTTTGATGATGAGAATGGAAGACAGAATTAAAGACATATTGAGAGACACAGAATGAGAGACGGGGAGTGAGGGACAGAGAATGCAATGAGAGACATTATTAGAGACAATAATGAGAGACAAGAATAACAGACAGAGATTGCGAGACAGAGAATGAGAAACAAAGGAGACAGAGAGATTGCTTTTTAAAAACCAGGTCACATGACTTAGAAGTTACCAATAATTTCTCATTCAGGCAAGTTCATACTATTATAAGTTTATCAGATTGGAGGTGCTGTGTCAGGTAAGCCTTGTGGCTGTACAGGCCATTATAGGATTAATATTCTTCAAAAATATTCCTAAAAGTGACACGAATACGACTTTACAAAGTCAATCTGGTTGTTGTCTATGAAATTATTAATTTCGTTTCAACGGTTAAATTCAAGACTAAATTGCATTTAAAACAAATCCCTTGAGCATGACTACAGTATCTACAACTAACAGTAATATAATTATCACAAACTATGCGATAATGACTATATTGTTTTAATCTTCGTGAGAATCCAGCACCAAGCGAAATCATCGTGAGAAAATGAGAGGGAGGTAAATGAGTTTGATATCAAACGGATTTATTTCTTTAATCGGATGAATCATCATGATTATTAGAGAACACGAAGTTCCGCTCAATTTACGATGCTAAGTAGATTGTTGACCGGCTCATACCCAATTAATCCCTTTAATACCTTTCACTGCATTTAACCATAATACTCTCCCGCAATACAAGAATGACAACTGCAGTGAAGTAGTTCTCTAGTCTCCCCTTTCTCATATTTTATTATGTGTCTGTTAGTGTCATCGTTAAAAAAGTGTTAAAGGAATGGAGGTTTCAACGTGTACACTAGAAATCGTCATGAAAAGGTTCTGATTATCATTATGATATGAAATGTATTTTCTTTTTTTTTTGCTAGACCCTTGTTTTATTTCCCGTCACTTACATGTACCAATCTAACTACAAAATGCATTGTAGTGTAAAAGCTGAAATAGGATTTTATACTGTATTTGGCCTATATACAGGCTAGAATTTGCAGAGCAGGGGCCAGGGGCGAAGATTTAGGGGGTGAGGTATGTAGGACCGCTTTCACATACACACAATTTTCGACGAAAAATTCACTTATAATTGCTTCATGTATTTGAAATGATTGCATCCTCAAAGATTTGCAAGAGATTCGCCCCCACCCCCCACAAATTTCGGAATACATTGTATTTCAAATTGTAAGAACCAGTCTTTTTAAATTTAACTTTTTTTTATTATTTCCTTGGCAAACATGTCGGCAAATCATCAGGTCCATCCCTCCCCTTTTCGAATAATGTTCTTGCCACGCCTGTCATTTGCGGGCGACAGCACAATAAATGAAGCCACTCGGGACTGGCAGACATAAAACCATAGCCGTGACACTCATTAATCTTCTTAATTGATCTCACTGAGACGTTCCTTTGTTTCTCCTCCTCGTTCATTCCCTAAGCTCCAGGGAGCGAGACACGAGCAATTTGATATTGACATCATTACAATCACTTTTTATGACGCGCCCACTGTGAGCCATCTTACAAAGCGCTGTGATGCCTCTACAGCCCTCTCATCATAAAAGGCGCGCAGATGTTGCCGTTTCAATGATAAATGATAAAAGGACTTCAACATAATATATGGTTGGTTCAATGTTCAACATCAATACACTCATTGTCTTTAGAAATATGTAACTCTCCTCCCTCAGCTATTCAATCGCATCAATCACGTTAGAATGTCACTTTACAGTACATGGTTTTATATGTCATGATTAATAGAGGGAACGAACCATAAAAGTAATAATGAACATCATAATGCAATCATGTGAGAAGAAGAAGAAGAATAATAATAATAATAATAAGAATAAGATGAAGAAGAAGAATTTGACGTACATTATGACATCAATATGGGATGTTACTACTTTTCAAGTACAAATTGTTTCAATTTCATTTAGTTTGGAGTACATTGTAATTATCATCTTCATTTAATTTTCACACTTGCCCCAATGATAAACACCCTATAAGAGCAATCTATAACTTGTCCTTAATAACTCTGATGACGAAAACTATTATTTTGTACATGATAACAATTACTTCCATAGTTCCATTCTTCCATCATCGCTTATTTGATTCTACGCTCTAGAGTTCGTATATAACTCTTCGGTTGACCGAATCGATTTTGATCAATTTTAAAATGCCTGCATGCCCTGAGCCCACGCCCCTCAGGGTATTATAACGGAACAATAATGGTATCGATAAGGTGCGCAATAGAAGGCTAGTGTGTATTGCCTACGGGGTCTCCTTTAAAAAGGGAGGTACTTAATTCGTTAATAAGAAATTAAGAATGTCAGAAAGAGAGATTAATCTGGACTGCATTTCTATAGCAATACTCACAATAGTGTCCGTCGACAAAGAATGAATTATTATATATTATAGAAGTACCAAAACTAGATACAAACATGCACATGATACATATCGCATTAACTTAATAAAGTTGCTGAAAAATTTATTACTTACACTGTACATGTACATGCTCACAATGTTTCATGGAGCTACTGTACATTGTATTTCGCTTTCGTATACAGTACATTGTATACAAAGTATACATCTTACACGCCCCTCCTCCTTCTCCTTCCTTTTCCCTCTTCCTTCACCTTCCCCTCCTTCTTCCTCCTCCTCCTTCTCCCTCCTCCTTCTTCTCCCTCCTCCTCCTTCTCCTCCTTCTCCCTCCTCCTCCTCCTTCTCCTTCCTCCTCCTCCCTCCTCCTCCTTCTCCCTCCTACTCCTTCTCCCTCCTCCTTCTCCTCCTTCTCCCTCCTTCTTCTCCCTCCTCCTCCTTCTCCTCCTTCTCCCTCCTCCTCCTTCTCCTTCCTCCTCCTCCCGCCTCCTCCTTCTCCCTCCTACTCCTTCTCCCTCCTCCTTCTCCTCCTTCTCCCTCCTCCTTCTCCCTCTTCCTACTCCTTCTTCCGCCTCTACCTTCCTCCTCATCCATCCTCTTCTTCTTCCTTTCCTTATCAACCCCCTTTCCCCGTCCCTCGCCTCTTCGTCCTCCTCCTCCTTATCCCCTTCTTCCCCTCCTCCCCACCCTTCTTATCCCCTTCTTCCCCATCTCCTCGTCGGGAATTCCCACGTAAGCAGGGGTAATAATATACAAGGGTATTCAGGTTTTTTCCGTGTTAGTGTTGCTATGGTGAAGCAAATACCTAAGACATACATAATGCTGATATTCAGTCAGAGAAAAAATGAAGGTATTGATTCTTTCAATATTCTACATACATGTAATCCATTCCCATTTATAATCCAGTTCTTCATGTACATGTAGGTCGTTTAGTCACACCAGGGACTTGCTAGTCCCTGGTCACACTAATCACGCCTTTATTGTTGTGTTTAATCTCAAACATTTATCGTGGAATCAACACAACTGGGTTCTCATAACGTGTACATGACTGTGCGAGCGCATTATTACATAATGAGTACAGATTATCATGGCAGATTAGCCTACAGTATTATGTATGTAGTGCCGTGTCCATATATCTTTCCCCAAGTGCACCAGTACTTTCCGTTTTGAACCGGNGGGGGGGGGGGGGGCCGGGGGGTGTTCATATCAATTTATCACCACTTGTGATGCATTGGCAATCAACCCAAACCAAACGAAGTTCCTCCCCGGCTCCCCGTCTCTCCCCATATATACAAAACAAAATAAAAATAGAGAACAGGAGAGAAGGAGGCTAGAATAAGCGAGTGAGCATCGCCTGAATCATGATCGGATGCAGGATGATTCCATCTCATCTGCATGTACATGTACATCAAATACATGCAGTGATGAAATTAATAGTCTATCCTTGAAATCGATTGTCTGTGAGAAATTTAATCAAGAAATTCTACGAAATATGACGTCAGGTAAAATACCACATCCAGCTTTCTATCCGCATGTCTGATGATACATGCATGTTTCAATGAAATTAAATATAAGTCGTTCATTGTCGTGCATTGATTCATCAAATTATATTCTGTCTGATTCTCAGAATAATCCATAAATTCAATGTTCGATGCAGATCATATATTTCAGCCATCTCCATTACTAAAAGCCTTTTTCTGTAACATATACATGAACAGCATCCGAATTTAAGTAACCACGAACACATTCCAGAATCCAGATTGTATTTGTTATCATTTTGAATGTGTCACATCACCGCAATGCCTTGCCTGCTAACATGGACATAATACCCAGAAAGTCAAATCAAGTGAAACGTGGTGACGAACAGTAAGACGACGTCTCATTAACCAAACACGATCAATCATTGTAAAATTAGTATTACATTATATGATCATCTATGATTTTACCATCAAAATATGAAAGCGAATTTGTAACGAAAAAAAAGGGGGAGAAACTTTGAGGAAAATGAATATCAATCAAAATCAAGTAAGGTGTGATCAAGACTCAAACATAGCAAACTTAAGAGGGTCTTTAGTAAATATTATCGGGTATATTTCGGTAAATCTACATGTACATGCCCTACTGACCCATTACCAAATCTTGCAAACAAACGCTGTATGTATTTTTTCTTTATAAAAAGCATATCGCTTACACTGTACGAGAATGATATAATTGAGATAGGGAGAGAGAGAGACCTAATATTTCCCGCATCAATTGGTGATTTCCCGCATTATCAACGCTCCAATAGACGTCAAAAGAATTGTCCGAAAAATAGAGAATCGCTCGATATCATATTTCTGAGTTTGTTTATTCTCCCCGTTATTTGCAGGTAATACAATTCAGCATCCTGAAGAAAACAACCTCCTTTTATAGCTCTGAGCTTGCAGTTTGAAATCATAGTTTACATTTTGTTCCTAGAAAATTTGTTCCAATATTTGTTGTTTCAAACTCTGTAATGTATGCATTCTTTACACACATTTTCCCTTTATATACCAGGGAGATGTGACCTGCGTAGGACAGTGTAAATGGTTGTGATCGATCATAAAACAGGGACACATTCTTCATGAAATCTCAACCCGTACGCAGTGGATACTTACAGAACTTACCAGTATCACCTGCAAAAAAAAAGTCCTGAATCAAGATGGGTAAAGCCAAATGTTTGTATGTTGTGTATTTTTTGTTTAAATTGTCGAATCATCCTTTTAGGAAACATTGGAAATATATATCTCGTTTTATGGATGTCAGTTATCAGCGAATTCAGTGGCAAGTTTGGCGTTGATCATGCATACACTGTGTGAAGAGAGGAATAGCTAGGTCTGGTAATGACCTTGTCGGCTTGTCCTTGACCTTCACCTAAACAGTTGTTATTATCATTGCAGACCTCAAACAATGCAACACTTCCAGTGTATTCTTCTTCCAATTTGATCAGAAATTCATTCTAAACTGAAGCTGTAACGGGGGACTGAACTGTTACTACCTTCCTTAGAAGTTTGAAAATATAGACCTATCGTCTATTTTTATAGGGTCTGCAAATCTGAAATTTATGTTTCGCATTGAAATGACTGATTTAAATGGCATGTAATAGCTGGGTGATCATGAACAAGTCGTAGAGACAGTTCTCTATAAAATATACGGTTCACTACATAATAATGGTTTTCTTTGTCTTCACGATATATCTGATATCTTGATCTGTCTTTCATGACATCAATCCCCTTCCCACTTCCATCACAGTGCTCTAGTATCCATTCACTTAGCTCTGTTTGGGCCCGTGGAGACATTGTCACTGCATTGTTAGGTTGGCAATATTTTTATTGAGATCGCGAAGTCTGTTTGTCAAGTGATTAGCCGAGGATAGCAGGGAAAGGGGTCCACGAGCAAACAATTGGTATTTTAGGTACATAGTATACTTCAAAGGCTGAATTCAGAAATAATAACGTGATGATGAATACACGAATGGGTACTGGAAGCCTGACTGCATGAACACAGCATTTTTCCAGAATCTTGACTAAAGGTATAATATGGCTAAACAATGACATGGAAATATAAACACAGATTTTCAAATCTCTTGTATTTGGATGTTATAAAATATAATAATTAATTAATTGGCAGTACTTTGGCACTCATTGGCAACAATGCATTATCCTGATGATATATTATTTGTAGTGTGACCAAACCCCATGAGTCCACTGCACTGCTGATACATTACACACTAAATACAACATGAACTATAATACTCCATATAGTTGTGAGCACATGTTCTATGACTCTCGTTTGAAATGATAGACTTTGAACCCACATACTAGTACAATGAATCATTCCCGCTCATATTCAACTTTACCTCAAAATAGCACCTTGCATTTGCGTGGGGGCTTCTTATCACACACACAAAACACTGACATGCATGAACTGTATTCATTTATACTCTCGTTATGCAGAAACAGAGCGATGGACCCCCTACCTGTTACAGAAGTTGAATTGTTAGCGATGTACTGGAGACAGCTTCTCCAGAGGCCTTCCCGGTGAAGTAGGGCTGCCTGAGTAGGAAGAGAAGACCCATTGCTGCTCCCCGCAGACACGGCAGAAGTAATCCCGTAAGTGACCCAATAGTCCGATACAGCTCCAAGGGCAAGCAAAGTAAATCCCACAAATCCGATAATACATACAATAAGTTGCGATCTTGATATATGCGACCCTGCTGCGCACCCCAATGCCATGATGTATAAATGATGTTGAATCGTCCGACGAACTAAATTATTATTCTTCCACGAGTATTGCAGTCATCCCAAGTCAATTCGAAAGATATATTCAGCTTTCAGTCATCCTCATCTGTATAGTTTAGACTGGTCAGACACACGAACGGCATGCGAACCTCAAGGCATATGACCGCTTATGGGTTTAGAACCTACCAATGAAGCAAGCAAAACACATTGTGCGAGCAGGCGACGAGATGAGAAGACAAAGTTTCCCACGGTCTTTCCAAGCCGAAGCGAACAGATTTTGAGGTCCGCGGCACGCCCCAGTGACTCTCTCACAAACTCGATGGGTCGCTTTTTTTCCCCTCTCACATTTTTCTTTCTCTTGTCTTCTCCCGCGTAATCCTCATTTCATTTGCATTTCCAGGCACACGCCGTGAGTGTGTAACAACACACGTGCAAAGAGATATCATGCGGCGCACGAGTTACCTTCCACTCCAGTTATTCGCCTCTCTGTTCTTCTAAATGGAGTCTCTATCTCGTTCATATAGACATCGGAATGAACATTTGAGTATGCTGATGAATTAAAAGTTAGTCCTCCCATGCAGACATAGGGCTACATAACAATATATAACCAAGAATTTCTTGATATAACTCCGAGATTTGATATATTCAGCGCGCTGATCTGATGTCCTTGTTTGCGGTTTGGGACACGTGCTTAAGCGGGCTTGACGTGTGCCGTTTCTCCGCTTACGGCGTACCACCGGGCAGAACAAAGGCCCTCCTAAACAAACACCTCAAGTCTGTCACAGGCACACTACTTTAGCCCTACAGCTAACAAAAGTCATATTTATTGGCTCTTATCATGTGAAATCCAACTAATGGTAAATCCAGCTTGCTCCCTTCGTATATTCCCTGGGAAATCCAATGTGAATATTATCCAAACCCCTCAAAACGCTGACGAATCTACCAATCCATTTCCATTATTTGAGCTTTATTTGAGCTTTATTTGAGATGTCAGTCTTTGGTTTGGGGGTATGGTGTGAATAGGCTTTTGTTTAAGGCGTTTGGATATCGGTTAGCACCTGTCGCTGTCAGATTTGATTACAATAGTTTATTGTTGCATGCTGTCATCGTAACTATTCACTTTATGACAATGTACATGCAGAACCGTAGCCGAAGAAGCTGAATCAGACATTGTCATCCCATCGATTTTTATCGAAGAGAAATGTTAGAGGTATGATGTCCTTATCAAATAGTTACGCCTTGTTCTTTTATTTACTTCAGAGTCAATTTAGCTCCAGTCCAGAGGCAAGTATTGTCATGCTAAAACAGAAAAGAAGGGGGAGGGGGTACCTGGTAGGCCTACTCAGGGTACTGGAAGGCATGAAGAATTGCAAAAGGGTACCAACTATTGTGTAACTATATTACTTTTATTTTGATAATGTTGATAGCGGATTGTTCAAGGAGCTCCATTGTTGTAAAGTTAGACGGTATAGTTTGATGAATTTTACATGGTCATGAAGGTGTTCAAATAATGTTATTATAATTATATCTACATGACTTTTGTATAAATTTTTGTTGATGGAAAATTGAATCAGAACGTTTGTTCCTGGAAGAGTCAAGAAAAAGGATTCTATATGACGGTGTTTATCGATACATAATATAACCAATAAATGATACCAAATGATTGTTATCTTAATTTGTTCTAATTTAAAGGAACTTTATACTGTTGCCCATAAAGTTAGAATAATTTTGTTTTATCTCTTTTTATTAAATGATTTTGACAGCATGATTTATTCTTGATAAATAAAGTTGATATCTTCTTATAAGCTTCATTGATCAATCTCTTTGCCTCTTTAGATTGATCAAGAAAGTTCTGAGAAGAAATAAACTTTTTTTTTATTTCGAAAATAAATCGTAACGCACAACAATTTCCTGAAAAAAAATATTTCCGAATTTATGGGCAACAGTGTGTTATTACTTTTTTTCAATCTTGCTCCCCATTATTGATTGATTTATTTTTCATTTGCACTTTAAAATGTGAAATAGTATACTTTTGAGTAATGGTCTTATTATTCCGATACAATTTTCTACTTTGATAAAGTGAATTCTACGTTGAAAATAATTATGATTGATAGACGAGTACAATCTTACCATGCAAACAGAATACCCTACCCAAATCGGTCAGCTAGGCTGGAGAAGGCCTTCATTTTGAGATAAGCATTTGCAGATAATTATGTTTATATCATGGGGCAAATCTCTGTTTTTGATCTGGTATAGGACACGTTCAAAGTTGAAAGGGAAGTTCATAATTCCATTGATTAAATTATAGGCCATATGGTGCAGTAGTTCACCACCATAACCTTTTATATGTCACCCCCCCCCCCTCTCTCTCTCTCTCTTTTTCCATTCCTCTCTCCCTCTCTCTCTCTCTCTCTCTCTCTCTATACATATATAATTATATATCTCTCCTGCATCCCATTTTTCTTTCTCCCTCTCTCTCTCTCTCTCTCTCTACCTCCCTCTCTCTCTTTCTCCCTTCAGTCCTAATTTATCTCTCGCGTTCTTATCTACTATTTCTCATCGCCCATCCACTCCCTTCCNCTTAAACTCATTGTGTAAAGATTTAGCATTGTATGATTGGTCTTTGGTAACATCCAAAACCAATGCCAATGAAGCTTACGATACCTTTATTCAAGATTTAAAAAAGATGATTTCAAAGCATTTGAATTTTACAATACCTGGTAAGGATAGACGTAGATCATCAAAAAAACCATGGATTACGAAAGGCATTCTTAAATCCATTGGTAGCCCCCCCCCATCTGCGCGCGCGGAGCGCGGAAGCTTTTACGTTTCATTAAATCATTTGAGAAAGAAGACGATTTGTTGTACCGTTTTTGACTCGTAATACTCGTCTAAACTCACCCCCCCCCTCTCGTACGTGCCCGTGCTCGTCTGAATACAGTTTTCCCCCTCCCGTGCGAAGCGCGGAAGCTTTTACGTTTCTGAATCGTTAAATCCTTAGAGAAAGAAGACAATTTGTTGTACCATTATTTGACTCGTTATCCTTGTCTGAATTTCAAAAATAATTTTTGTCTGCTCCTTTTCCTTCATACGTCCTTTTCCTTTTCTCTCCTGGGGGTTAATAAAAAAAATAGGGCTGATTTTTTTTGGCGGGGGGAGGGGCACGTGCCCCTGTGCCCCCCTGGATCTGCCAATGGATAGATAGATACAGCATCTTTACAATGTTAGAATTTCACATTTTGACAGAAATGAAATTACCAATCCTTAAATAAACTGGTGTTTTAAATAACGCAAGCCTTTTTGAAATATAAAACGGGTTTAACAATGATATCATCGATAGGGCCTGTGAATGTGTTGCTTTATGCAGAGAGAGGATGTTGGAAGACACACAATTTCAGGTTTGGAAGTCAGTGCGCTCTGGCCTAGAGCACCTTCTCCCCGACTCAGAGAGACAAATTAAATAACTAGCTGCGGAGTCACGCTCGGTGTCCAATCATCAATCAATTTTTCATTAATTAGCTCAAACTGATTCGGGATTGGATGATGGAATGACGAACAGGTAGTGAGAAACCTTGGGCTATGTACTCTCATAGTAGCATGTTCTCGATCAGTCGCATCTGTGCGTAAATTCAATTTTTGCCTGAAGTCATGGTCGCTTCTGAGCCAATTCTACGAAGACTTGACACGCTAATTTGACGGAGCGTGTCGTCTCGAATGCTTATTCAGCCTCTCAATCAGGACCCAACCACATCAGAAAAAATCAAATGGTAATAATTTATAATCTGAGTTTGGTTTATGCGTACCGATAAGCAGCAGGCATTATACAGAACTGAGCTTATATATTTAGATCTGGTAATGATAAAGAAATAAATTCTCACAGAATTCAACAAATCTTACATTGAATGTTCAAGATTACAAATAAATGACATGTGCCTAACGATTTTTGGTAGAAAATGTATAGGCCATGTGCTTAATACATGTCACTATGTGTGCAAATGAGAGTTGTGGTTTTTGTTGAAGATGATTTCCAGCAATTGTGAGGTTGTTTTTATTTGCTGGTTCAAACAATCAATCTACTGCAGGATAAACAATTCATAATGAATTATAGCCATGTTCTTTCTACATACGATGTCCATATCAGAGCACAAGATTATCTTTAACATCACCAATCCCAATTTATGTTTTAAAATATGAATTTCACGCAACATATTTTTGATTTGTTACATTAGGAGTTTGACTATCAGATCCACAGTGAGGGGTGCAAGATGAAGTTTCCATATTCAATTGAATCACAACAAGTAAACTGAAATGAAAAAAGAAAGAAAAAGAAAGAAAGTCTTCCATCGACTGAAGTTAAAACTTCAAACAATTCTTGATTACCCCATTGATTAACGTCATGGGTAGAGGCAAATTTAGTATGTACCTTGAAACCTAATGCTTATGAATAACCCAGTGTATTACAAAATAAAGCAAGTATGTTTTGGGTTGAATCATTATACTGACGATGGACATCAACCGATATAGGTCACACCCCCTTCCCATAACACATTAGAAATTTAATTTGGATGAGAACACCCCTTTTAAGATTTGCGTTAATTAGTTTTCATGTCGTCTGCCGTTGATAATAGGGACTTTTAGATTTGCACAACGACAATGTGGTTTGCTACGATCGGCGTCCTTTTAATGCACTGCCTTGAATGGACGTCACACCTATCAGTCCACGCAATTTCTAAAAGTCCCTAATACTTGATTGTAACGGTCAACCCGTTACAATTAAATGTTCAGTATATTCTCATCATCTGCTGTTTTTACAAACCATTGAAGAAGCACACTGAAATAAATTAGGCCTTTTTTAAAAATGAGTTTTAGCCTTTTGAAGAACAAGCTTAACCCTATCTAGCCCGGGGGAGGGGGGGGGGGGGGG
>BEXV01000834.1:78661-92360 GCA_003118195.1 Hemicentrotus pulcherrimus | reverse complement strand
GGAGGGGGGGGGGGCATTCCAGCCATTTGCTCTTTTCATGGACATGCACGCACATGCTAATCCAACCACACTGAGCTCTGCATCCTATGGGGTAACCATTTAGTACCTAGGTGGAGAGGAGCATCAATGCCTTGCTCAAGGACATAAGTGCCGTGTCGAGGCTTGAATCCACAACCTATGCATTCCCAGTCTTCCCAAGTAACTAACCATTCAAATATAACACCTCAACATTGGCAAATCACTATGTCATATGTAACTGATATTGCATTTTCAATTTCTTGATTGGAATGAATTATAAATCAAAGTATATTGTGATAGTGTGTTGTGCCTTTATCTCATCAAGTGAATTGTCAATACATGTACCGGTATGTATTTTATATACTATTGTGGACTGAGGAATAATAGATTCCTACACACAGTCAAAGGGCAATAAAGCCTACTGTTGGGAAAAAAAATACCATTTTGATCATGTGAAAACAAAACAATGTTTTCTGGTAAGCAGTAAGGTTGGTCATATTTCACATCATTGTTTGCAAGACTAGCATGGAATTAATTATAAGGCAATGAAATCTGTTTGTGCTAGAAATCATGCTCTTGTCAATTCATAACCAGAAAGGCATTGGCTCTGTGTTAAAGTCTATGAGTTACTACACTTCTGACCCCAAACAGATATTCAGGGACCCATTTCACAAAGCCTCTTTTCAATGACAAATGAACAAAATCAGTGACAAATCTGCTGATAACCAATCAGAAGCAAGGATTTTATTAGCTTATATAACAAATACTGTCATTTGTCACTAATGAGAAGTTTGTGAAAGCAGGCTAATACATCATATCATTTATCAGGCAAATCAAAACCATGCAGGGCTAGTCATTGGCTGTAAATCCAGTAAACTGAATGCAATAATATAATCACAACACTGAATCTTTGCAATTTGTGAAGCCCTTGGCAATTTGTGCAGTTTTCATAGGTAGAATATTCTGGGACTGGTTTCATAAAACTTGTTATCAATAACAACTGCCACAGATCTATGACAAATCTGACCCTAGCCAATCAAATGTCAGGATTTGAGTAGCCTATGACAATTATTGCACCTTGGTATTGATAACGAGTTTTTAGAAACAGTTCCCTGATCATAGTAATCAATTATACCATGCGCTGAGAGGCTCTAGTTAAAATTATGGATCGAGGTGGCAGAAATAGCACTATTTTCTGAGGGGCATAGCCCCAAAGAAAAAAGTGCTATTTCTGTCGCCGAGGAATCCATAATTTCACTAGTGGCTTGAAATAGTGCATGATATATTTGCTTTATATTTTTCAAACTAAATGCCTGGTATCACTTCGTTACAATCCGAATGTTTGACTTGATGAATGGCTGGCATAAGTTTTTTTTAAAACTTTATTCTTATGTCACCCACATTTGGCCGGGTATTGCAGAAGCAAATTGAATTTAACCTGCGCACAATTATATTAACTCGCATTAAATAAGACTTGCAAATTGCGCATTACTTTTGACTGAACATGTGATGTCACTATGCTTATCTACCTCATCTATGATGTCATCCATGGTATAGTGTTATGGTATAGTTTGCACTATACCATAGATGACGTCATATATATCATATTTTACTCTTCAGTAGCGTCATAGCAATGTTATGTTTGGTCACATGATGCTATGTTGACCAATCACTGAACAGGATTTCATTGATTAAAAATATAATAGTTTATATCTTCAAATTGTCTGACAGTGTAGGGTCAGTTTGCATGACACTGTGATCCATGCATGAAGTCAATTCTATTTGTCATACGTATACAGACTTTCTTATTTACACTTCCAGAGTCGTCCTTTACACATAGGATATTAACCTTTGAATAAAACGTAGTTTTGAAGTAAAGAGTACCAGCGCACAACTTAGGAACATACAGTTTCTATGTTACTGATAACCTTCTTATATAATCCTTCATTACAAGACGATTTAAAGTAACAATGACGGCTGATTCAACTTTTTAGTGCCATTTGAAACATTCAATGCCTCGAAACCTTTCAGAAGCATGTTAAAACGGTTTTCTTTCCTCAGGGTTACTAATGAAATGATATTATGTTGTTAAAATTCTGGAGAGAAATTCGTTTATTTTGTGTACTGGTATTCTGTTTTGTCAGCACCTTGAGTAAGTAATTAGAAAAGTGTGCCTTATAAATATTCATTATTATTATTATATTATTATTATTATTATTATTATTATTATTATTATTATTATTATTATTTCAATTATGGGAATATAAGGTGAATAGTCTTGGCATATACATGCACATGCCTCAATTCACAAATATCATTGCAAAACGCTTTCCAGAAGGACTAGAGTTATTTCTTATCCTAAAAAGCACAGGACGGTAACATTAGTTACTATGAATACATACAGATTCAACTCATCATTCCTCAAATGCATTCATCAATACATTCAATTATCTTTTTTTGAGAAAAAAAGCTGATGAAATGTTTAACAAACAAATAATAACATTACAAAGACTACATGATTATCTTCTTTCTTTCAATACATCATCTGCTTAGGACCTGAAGGGCGGTCAGGGCATATATCTCTTAACCCATTGACGACGGGAACCGGGTGCTCTCTGTATTAAACCTATGGGAATGAGAGAATTCAGTTGTCAATGGGTTAAAGTATACCAATCACCAAAACATATTCTGTGTGGTATGCAAGGAATTTCATGTTGTAATACTATATCCAAAAATATGAGCTTCAAATATTACTTCTGTTAAAGAGATTTTGCCAGCTTTAATCCAAACTCATAAAACAAAATACCAACTTGAGTAGAAAAATCGATGCACCCGTAAGCGCTCCATACGATAGTGCCCACATGGAACTAACGTCCGACTTTGGTTCAGTGTGCAAGGTTTTATGTTATTTTCCATTTTCTTCATAGCTCATAGACAGCCAGTTGAAGCTTTTTTGTTGGTTGATTTATACATACTAGCTGTACACTAAATATTTTTAGGTGACTGGTACACATTAACAATGCATTCCTGCTTCTACGCAAATTTCATAGTTGTCATAGTAACTTCCTTTCATGAATCTCATATCACCAGACACATTCATTTTCCTTAGAGGTAAATACTATGGAATATAACTTCATCTCATCAGCAATTTCATCAAACATTTTATCTCTTTGACACTTTGTTAGTTCACTGTACCCTCAGCCCTGTCTAGTGACACTTCTAGAAACATGTCAATCAAATTTGATTTGTAATTCTTCAAATATTGCAATACATGGGATGAACATACACATTTCTGTAATCTGAAATTTCACATACTGTACCATTCCCCCCCCCCCCCCCTCCAATACTCGCCAATACATACACAGCTACTCAGACACGTGTCTACGGCTGTGCATCAAAAGTGGAAATAGCGCTAAGAGACTTCAGTGGTAAGTGCTTTATAAGCAACATTTTTACTATTATTATTATTATTTAAATGGAACAACTTTTACAGATTATGTAATGGACCCAGCAAACTGTCTAATCCTTTTCATTAAACTCCAACTTACAAGTTTGTATTATTTGATCCTCTGGTAGCTCATACCTTCGTATTAATAAGGAAAGCCAATATCAAAACATGTGTTCTATCATCTGTAGACTTTCAAATACACTGTATCAAGTTCTGGCTTTCACAAACAGTCTCCTGTATGTATCCATGATTAATTACCATCGTATGAAAATACAAAAGACGTCGTATTTGAGTCCCATATTTCAACCTTATCAGTATCAGTATATTGCAATAGGCCAATGACAGATTGAGAAATTCCATAAGCAAGCACTGAACATGTCAATAATGACCTCATCTCTTTTCCCACCATGTGACTCTAGTATTTTTTATCACATTATAACATGTCAGGCATCATCGTACCATTTCCACCTTAGCGATACAGGTAGCATAATCCTATAATTTACCAAAAGACAAATGGCAAGCCCTTGAAGTTAAAAATTTATTGTCAATTGAGATGTAAACAACAATAGTGTCATCCAACATTGAAACTATTAAGTCGATCTTTATCACAAAATTGGAACTAAAAGTATGTTGGTAGAATTGGTCCCAAACACAGTGGCATACTGTTCTCTAGATTGATGTTTACAGTGCTTGAAGCTAGTAAGTATTCTTGTTGTTCCCTTTCTTGGAAGAAGTGCAAGAAGGCTTGAAAGAGCTATCAGTTTTTTTTTTACATTGCAGCTTTATATCATCTTGCTTATCACTCTTCCTACTTCAATCCGATACATGGTCAGAGAAATCATAACATTACACACGCCCACTGAAAAAGAAGGGTTTCTATTAATGAAACAAGTAGGAATATGTGTACAGGGGAAACTTTGTATAACGAGGCCGTCAGGACCGATTGATTTTCCTTGTTATAGGTAGCTGATATCTCGTTATAAGAGGTTTATGCCACCATAGAATTACACGTAAATTGATTTGGGCCTGTGACGATATCCTCGTTACAACCGTTACCTCATTATGGCTGACCTCGTTATATCAAGTTTCCCCTGTAAAATGAACTCTCTTCTTATGACCTGGCCATGAATGCATTCCACAGGAAACTTTATATTCTCACCTATGGTATTGACAAAGGAGCAAATCAAAGAGGAATAAAGAAGTCCTCTTACTGTAGCTCCCACATGGTGGAAGGCTGGGGGTAAAATGCAACTTGCAGCTAGCTCCTTCGGGTAGTATTGAATATAATACCACAATTCATTCAAATGTCATAATATTTATATTCATTGTGAGATACTGCATGTTACTCAAACCTATAAGAGCTATGATGGATGGCTAGGGTGAGGGTTATGATCTCTGGATTTTGATGAGTCTGTAGACAAGAAAGAGACTGGCTGCAAAAGCTCCTAGACCTAGACCAACCTTGATCCAGCGACGAGTTCCCTCTTCTTCGATCCCTTTCAGATGCCTGCCAGTCAGAAAGAACAACAATATCATCTTATCAATACATGTACGATGGAAAGGTTTCCTTTAAAGCCCGTTTGTTCTAGTTTGGCCAGGAGGGATTAATCCACCCAGGGTGGTCACTGACAGGTAACTATCTCATCAACTCAGGTCTCAATTAACATAAGAAAAAGAGGATCCTGGGGGAACAATGGTCACCTATTAGGCATTGTTTTCTATATAGAGGAAGTAAGTAGCTACAAGTAGTACAGTGTGGCTTTAAGATAAATGGTTTATTTGAGCAATGAATGATGTTCATGAAACTGAAGGAAAAAAATCACACTTAAAGTGGGCTAAAGGTGGCATTACACTAGCATTGTCATCATCCAACATGCCCTCCCCTCAACGATAATAGCAACAACAAAAATCTTCCATATTTTTCATCTGCATATCGCTGTAAATGTCCACATACCACATACCATTTAATATGAACTCTCTTTATCATTTTTTTTTCAGAAGATGGTGTAGTTTTAAGAATAAATAAATAATCATATTCCAATGTATTTCTTGCACAGAAAAGAAAGTTCATAATTGGACATTATGCCAACCTAAAATCTATATACCGGGTAACTTATTTCAATACAGTATGATGATATGGTGGAGTTGACACATATATCATTATAACAGTGGAATAAATACTTGGAAAGAAAGGCTCTCAAGTCTGTTCTAGCATATATTCAGGGACTACCGAATGAAAAAAAGCCTACAAGAATGATTCAATTTGCATTCACTGGGTGGGACAACTGGACGGCTGTATTCAAAACGATACTGAGAATCAAACCATGCAATCCTATGACATAAAACATTTCAGGCTTGCTGGGAGAAACATTGACAGTTATACAACATGAAGACAAAATCATCTCAGAAACATCTATGAATATATAGGACATGCCAAGTGCCATTTGAAACATTCAAAGCCTAGAAACCTTTCAGAAACTTGTTAAAAACGGTTTTATTTACTCAGAGTTACTAATGATATAATTTTTTAAAAATAAATAAATATAGCCACAAATATGTTCTAACTATTAATGATATTATATTGTTTAAATTCTACAGAGAGATTTTGTTTTTGTTTTTGTATAGCGCCTTGAGTAAGTTATAGGACAAGTGTGTTTTATAAGTTTTTATCATTATTATTATAATACACTGCATCAAGTTGACATTCCTCATTCTATTTGCAGATTAGATGATAACTAATGGATAATAAATAAATCATATACTAACGTTTTGTAGGATCACTATATTAAAGGCAAATCAAAATACGGGAAAAAAGACGGCTCTTATATACATGTGGTTAGTCCATGCTCTATGCACATGTACATGTATGGGGATGGTTGCAAATAAATCACGATATTGGGTGACTTTAATTTCACATGCACATTATGGTTTTGAACTGAAATGATGTTTTTAGACTAAAGATATCAATAATAAATTTCATCCATGTAGAAAAGAATATAATTTCAAGACAACATACAGTAAACATGCAGATTGATTATGGGCAAAAAGGATACACTATATGTCAGTAAAATGCCCCTGTGCCCCCTCCCCCCTTCCCCCAGCCAGAGAATTTTGTATTGAAAATGGCTCCCCAAAAAACTGATAACCCTTCTTTCTATCTTTTTGTGTGAAATGTTTCAACAGTAATTAAATCGTTTATATTCACAAGTCATACAGAGGGCTTTGAACAATTGGAGTGGAAATGTATACTCTTCTGTCTTTATCATCAGCAATTCCAAGACTTTTACAAGGCCACTTCAAACGTTTCTTTTCTTTTTTGTTGTTGCTTTTAGGGGGTATATTTTGTAACATGTAGTTGTTCATTCGATAAGTTGTGATCATGAATTCTGATTTCATTATCTTTAATTATCCAATTTAGTTGCATACTTGTAGATCAACAGTTCACTTCAATGTTATGTTTAAAATTTGTGTTCGTGTCCCTGTATATATATACCGGTATATACATGACGGCTAACACAAGGGTACTGAACAATAGGAAATTATTAGAGAAAAGTTAGTAAATTATAAGAGAAAGTAAAATAAAATGTTGACTAGTACGACATTACATTCATGTTTGAAAGCTAACAAAATAAAGCAAATAAAACCTTCATATGTTATGACACAGCTGGAGCAAAACGAAACCATGATAATTGCAAAAAATAGAAATGACAATAAAAATTAATCAGGAGAATACAAATGATAAAAGGCAAGACCTGCAGCTATAATGGTGGATAAACAGGATATCACATGGCATGTCCAAGACAAAGCACTAGAGGGGGCAAGACCAAAAAACATGACAGCATGACAAACTATAAGAGGCAAGGCAAGATAACCTGAAATTTGCACTGGAGCCCCAGAATTTCTCTCGCACCCAGAATATGGCTGGGTGGTCGACTAGAACGGACATCCCCTTCACCACACTGGTAATTCATAGGGAACGATAAGGTGGAAGATATGAAAGGAGAGAGAGGGAGAGAGGGAGAGAGAAAGAGAGAGAGTAAATATAGAAAGAGGGTGAGGGGGAATGTAAAGCAATGGAGAGAGGAAGAGAGTGAGAGAGGGAGTGAGGGGGAGGGTGAGAAGAAGAGACATGCACAGAGAGAGAGAGGGGGAGAGGGAGGGGCCAAGGGAGACAAAGAGAGGAAGAGATGAAACAGGGGAGAGAGGAAGGGGAGAGATGGAGAAGAATGGGATAGAGGGATAGATAAACATAGTTAGGGAAAAGGTAAAGAAGTGACAAAGAATAATGAAACAATAAAAATAACAAAAATATAGACAGAGTGAGATGAGACGAAGAAGGAAGGGGAGAGGCAGAGACGAAAGATGAAGAGTGTTAGAAAAAAATAATTAAAGAAAAATGAAGATTGCCAAGTATGGGTAAGAATTGTCCAGGGGTGGGAGATGAGAATAGAGTGGAGAAATGAAAGAAAGAAAGAATACAGACAATTGTGTTAATCATAGGCCTAGATGGATTTTACCTTGAGACTTAATTTGATCAATTCTAAAGACATCACAGTCCTGCTAGACTATTTACTTTATCACAATATAAAGGAGAGCAGCTGAAATGAAGCTTCATGTTTATGATTATACTGAATAAATACAATTCAAATGCAAAGGTAATATTCTCATTCATAGATTCTTTCACTATTCTAAGTGTATAGTGGGAGAATGATGCAAAAGGTAATATAGAAATGAATAATGATAAAAAAAAGAAAAGAAAAATAAATCAGATGGAAAAGAGAATAAACTGGAATGCAGGAACTTATTAACCAAGGTAAATGCCCTTTACTGAAGAAAGGGATGACTCCTGAAGAACTGAAAGTCCTGGGTTCAAATGCTTAAAAGTGTGTTTGATAAGAACTCTCATGAAATGATTAATTTTGATAATGAAATCATAAGCCTTTTTCACGAGAAACTGTGTAGGGGGTTTATATAAAGATTTTGTCATGTGCCTCACTGTCAAACCTCAAACACTCTGAAACACCAACGTAAAGAGAAACATATGGGACAATGCAATATGTATGGTTATCTCAACCCGGGTCTTGTCAGTTCTGATAGCTCTCGGGAGATATTATTTTTGTTGGCTGCTCTTAGCAGAGGAGAATACAAAGGTCAAGTAATTACGTGCAGATAAACTAACAAAATCCCATTAGAATGCTGGCTCACATGCCTTCAAACAGAATAATTATGTCTACAAACTCTCGACCAAAATTCACAAAGGATGGTAAAATTCTAAACCACAGTCTAAATGCAAGCATATTCAGGTATCTACTGAGCATTCACAGAACATGTCATGTGCTTTGCGCGTTTGGGCAAGTGGGTGATTGATTGAGAGAGAGAGAGAGAGAGAGGGAGAGAGAGATAAAGGCAATACATTGAACTTTCTCACACGTTTTAATGAATTATAAAATGAGAAAGAGACTAAAAGAGAAAAAGGAAGAAGATTTCTCATATTACTTTCTTTCGCAATTTATTAAGAGAGGAAGAGAAAGACAAATACACTGGGAGAAAGGGGCTTTTTCTGTGATTTTGATTTACCTCCCATTGTAAAGAGAGAGAGAGGCAGGGATGCCAGTTAGAACTGATCGGAAGGCTTGAAAATCACCTAGAATGAGCTATTTTGTATACAAACTAGATGGAATTTCGACTGCGCGCAGTCGAAAATGATGCCTCCGTCATAGAGCCATTTTACAAACCAAAACAGAAGAAATTTTTCAAATTCAAGCTCAATTGTAATCCATTTACAGGTTTTCAGAATATCGTGATTACAAGCAATTTCTCATATGGTATACATATATGACCTTTGATCTTTGACCTCATGACCCTAAAGCTACTCAATTCATTGGCTCTGCAAGATGTATAGAGTTAAATAGTAATCCATCTGTCAGTTCTAATGAAAGTACGTTCACAAGCTATTTTTGCACACATAATGAGCCAATGACCTTTGACCTCATGACCCCAAAATCTATTCAGTTCATTAGCTCTGCAAGATACATACATGATCTAAGTTTGGCAAGAATCCATCAATCTGTTCTAATGATAATGCGATCACAAGCTATTTTTGCATACATAATGAGCCGCATGACCTTTGACCTTGACCTCATGACCCCAATATCTAAACAGTTCATCGACTTTGCAAGCCACATACATGACCAAAGTTTGGCAGGAATCCATGGAGCGGTTATTGAGATAACGCGATCACGAGCTGTTTTTGCATACATAATGAGCCTTGTGACCTTTGACCTTTGACCTCGTGACCCCAAAATCTCATCAGTTCATCAGCTCTGCAAGATACATACATGACCAAAGTTTGGCAGGAATCCATCAATCAGTTATTGAGATAACGTGATCATGAGAACGGGACGTACGGACGTACGGACGGACGGACAGACGGACAACCCGAAAACATAATGCCTCCGGCTACTTCGTAACGGAGGCATAAAAAGCCTAAACTTTGGTCTGAAAATAACTCACCAGGGCCTGAATTCAGGCTATTGCCTTAAAACTGGCATCCCTGGAGAGAGAGAGAAAGAGAGGGGGGTGGGTGGGAAGGTGGTATACTTACGGGTAAGCAGCAAGGGTAGCGAGCTTGACATAGATATCCTTGTTAGGTCTTCCTACACTGCTGAATGTCTGCGGTGGAGGGAGTCCGTAATGGGTGCAGAACTGAGCCGGCTGAAGGGGGTAGTCCTGTCTTGCGGGATGCTTATCACTCTTACCAGCCACCAGTAAACATGGAACAAGGTTCCTCTCAAAGTGTTGCTAGGGTCAAACAATCGAATTGCATCACATGTCAGATAAATATCACAGCACACTCATTTTAAGCTTATCTGTACTGTATCTGGCCAGGGGATTAGACCACTCTGCGTGGTCACAGACAGGTGGTTATCTCATCATATAAACTCTCAATTTACATAATAAGACTAGGATCATGGGGGACCATTTGTCACCGCTTCGGCATTGTTTGAGATATAGAGGGCGCAAGTAGCTATAAGTAGTGCAGTGGGGCTTTAAAGTGTTTACAGTTGTACCCATCTAACACCTGGGTGGAGAGAAGCAATGCAGATGAAATGCCTTGCTTGAGGATATAAGTGACGTGCTTGGAATTGAACCCACGGCCTTTGCATCTCAGCTTTCACAAGTGATTGAATTTCATGAAGTTTCCAGGCAATGGAGTAACTATCCTTATGTTTTCATACTCATGTCATGTTATTATGTTACTCTTTTTATTGAGATGTATTTTTACATTCAATATGATTTGTGTATAACACATGCTACATTAATTACAGACTTGCTGAAAAGCAGTCTCTCCTACTGATTATAGTTTTTCCATGGAGAAATAAATTCAATTTCACCAACAACATCTGATATAACACTGGATTTTTGCTTATAAATTAACTATCATTTAAAATGTGTAAAATCTCCCCATGTTACAATATATTTTGTGTGGTTTTATTTCAAAGTACATTTAAAATATCCTCTGATTATCAACCCAAGTACAAATTGCTGCATGTCAGGGCCTAACCTTGTAAATCTTAGCACAGTATTCAAACATATCAAAGGTTCTAGGATCAGAGATATCATTCATCAAGCAAGCAGTACTTATTGCTGCATGGTGGGGCATAACCGAGATCTTACCTTGTAGATCTTAGCACAGTATTCAAAGGTTCTTGGATCAGAGATGTCATACATCAAGCAAGCAACGTCACACTCAAGCTCTTCTGAAGATAGCTCATCAGATAAACCAACATCAATCTCACGTAGCTAGGAGGAGAGAGAAAATTATCATTAGAATGCATTACAAAGCATGATCATGATATGTTTAGTATTATGAAGTACAAGATGAATTAAAAGAAGATGAAAACACTTCAAAGTGACTTTTCATGTTTTATTTCTACTGCTTGTTCTTTATAAGGTTTCTAGATATATCAGAGTTGCACAAAAATTGGGTGCTATTAGTGAGCAGAATGTATGTGAAAATTGTAAAATTGTGTATTCTTGTTGTTTTGATGACAAAGATAATATCAACATTGATTTTTTTTATGGGTGACATCTGACAAAACATCACTTCATATAATATATGTTAGTGCTGTAGTCAAACGTTTAACCGTCCAGTATCCGACCGCCAATGGCGGATTCCGTTTTCAATTGGACAGTTTTGTTTTTTGTTTGTTTGTTTGTTTTTTTAAAGTTTCGATTTATGCCCCTCCACCTGGCACTATGCCTGGCAATGTCTCCCAGCTCAGAAATCTGTGTGTTGACTCGCCACTCCGAAACTAGAACAACACTCTAATTTGTCTGTCATCTTGGTTTGAAAGTAATCTTTGTACCGTGTATCTCCGTGTATAAAGCACACTTTTTTTCCGTAAGAAAAAATCAGAAGACGGAGGTGTGCCTTATACACAGGTACAGAATTTTTTTGAGTTATCATAATGCTACTTTTTAGTGGTTTTCAAAAATCTCTGTGTCTCAACATGAATTACATAATGCAAATAAAGAATATAATCTACGATGTGAAGTAAAACTTCGTTCCTAATTTGAAGGGAAGAGATTTTTTTTTCTGTCTCTTTTTTAATCGTTTAACCGAAAACCGTCCGGTTTTGACTGACGGTTAAACGGAATTGAAAATATCCGTGATGTTACAGCACTAATATGTGTACTGCGATTGTCAGAATTTATATAACTAAATGGGTATCACAATCTGCAAAAGATATGATCAATGGAAGTTGGCTTATGCCCCGTGATGAAGGGGGACAGGTTTAATCCAGAACCCTTAATAGATCTGTGTGTTTCACAAAGACTAAGATCGACTTTAAGTTGGACTTAACTAAGGCAGGCCATTCATGCCATTAGTTCCTCTAACCATTCCTGGCATTGGTTTCTCAAGGGACGTATATATCGTGGTCACAAATCTACCGAATTAACATTTTTTGATAGTTCATTATTGACGTAAAAAATATTAGTTAGATCTTAGTCTTTGTGAAACACTCCCCTGGTCAGTGTTAATGAGACATGTGATAACTTACCAGAAGGTATTTCTCCTGTCCGTAGACCTGTATGGTGTTAATGGCATATGCTGAGAGGTTATCCCTCATGATAACAGGTGAATCCAGACTACGCTCTGTGAGACCCTGAAGGAACGCTGACTTGCCTGCTCCTCGTGGACCAATCACGTTACAACGGAAGACATTACGAGATGTTTGACGCTTCTGAAGATCCACCTTCTTGTCTCTCGTTACTTCACATAAAACACAAGAGAAGTGACAGTTTAGAAAGGTAGAGGTGGCCCAGTCTTGGTAAAGGGGCAAGCACAGTACACAGAAAAATGCATATGGGACTAAGCGATTAATTATTATATCTATCCCGACTGGATAGATATATTAATTTACCAAATATATCAATTAGTAGGCGGTTTTCTGGCAAAATTTGTATCATCACATATTAGTAAAAACGTATTCTTTCACATGATTCTTGATAAGAGTTTCCGTTTCATTTTTTGATATGGGGGCATTTCCAAAACTGGTCTATTCTTTTAATATAAAGAATGGTTTGTTATGTGTTCCTTACCGATGATTGCTGAGAGCTGTTTCTCATGATCTGCCATTACATATCTGTAGCCAAAGTATGCTAAGAATTCTAGCGTTCTCTGAATGTCCAGTAATGTGGTCAAACTAAAGTCAAAAGAAGAGAAAACAATTCATACTACAGTTAGCACTTCACACATTATTACCCACCCACTAAAGTAACAATTGGTGGATAGATATATATTGCAAAGTATGGTAAAAAGTCCAATATTCTCTAAATATCCACTTAATCTATAGCAGAGGAAGAGATATTCTCATTTCACCATTCTAGCTTTTCATTTTTATTTATTTTTGTTTTGTAGCATTGTTTTATTGTATTCATTCAATACAAAATATATAATTATTATGGTGGAGTGGTCACAATATTTTCTTGCGAAAACAACATTTTGTAAAGTAATCCTAAAAAAAAGGTAAATTCATGTCTCAAGTGGTGAAAAGGAGGGACAAGGCACATAATTCCTTGACTGATTAAATAAGGATCAACTTCAATCTCAGGTAAATTTTTGGTTCAGTCCATATATTCTCAGTAGTGCAAGGAGAACACCCATACAATTCAAAGTGAAGTTTTGCTTTAAAAGGCATTGTTTAACAATGCTAAATCTGAGATACA
>BEXV01000834.1:33515-65822 GCA_003118195.1 Hemicentrotus pulcherrimus | reverse complement strand
TGGGGGATGGGAAGAGCCATGCAGGTTCAGGAGGAACCAAACTGATCAGGCGGAAAATGTAAAAAAATAAATAAATGAGATTTTGGTCTTCGGGAAACAAAGTGTGGGGTTGGTCTTACTAGCTCAGTGATGTCTATTAGGGGAGGGGGTATGAAGTTGAGAGGGTGTGGGCGGGGAGGGGTGTATGGAGAAGGGTTTTGCGTTTTATTATTGCTAGCGCGGTTAGTTTTTGGGAATGTAGGAGCCATCTTAAGTCTGGCAGTACTTGAATAGAGGGGGTAGCACCGTAGCTGACATCAGCAGCTCTTCGATTGGTCAATTGACTTTATGCACATTCAACCAATCAGTCAGTAGAAAACTATAGCAGAAGAGGTTCGCTTGTTCTGATATGTATGGATGATAACGGTTGCATATCATTTCATATATGGTCCAAGTTGTAGGCGCATTTGTTACCTTTATAGGAATTGTCTTCTTATTTTGTATGTGTCGAAATGACAGTATGTTAAATAAATTTCTTTATTGTATGCCTATGAGCCGTTTCGATTCCTTCGAAAATCCGAGCCTTCAGTGGTTGTAGTATATATTAAATTAAAGATAATAGTCTTCAATCTGTATTTCTAGTTCATTCTAGCTACTTCTACAGTTAACGGAAATAGCTAGTTGTCACGTACTTCATGCTAAATAATTGAATTGACCTTTATATCTAATGTCAGTTGATACCTAAAACCTGTGATCTCAATGAATAAATTCAATGAGATCAGTCACAAATAATCGCAAACGAAAGCACGACATAAGCCAGCACATTATGATGACATTGCAAACTCATTTATTATATCCATTTTTGACCAGCTACATACATGTACATTATATACACAATTTGCCTTTTAACCAGCAACAAAATGTTTGGTCGTTACATAATAATTATGCAAATTTATCAGTACAATTGGGAATTTGCAACTATAGTTTAAAGTAAGCATACCAGAAAATTATTTTCAAATTTAAGTACGCCCTTATGATTATTTATTTAAAAGGAATAACTGATTAAAGTACTAGAAAGAAAAAGTTTAAAAGGCAGCACCAAAATCAATTTGCGAATGGGAAAAACATTTCTAGTACAATTTCAATAATTTCATTATATTTAACATTTCCTTTTTGAGGAAGTTAAAAATGCGAAACGGCATTTTTTCAGGGATAGTGCCCAATACCTGAAAACACACTGTTCCTTTTTGACCCAAATGTCCGTCTCTTCTAACGGACTTTCAGCTTTACAACACAAGTATTAAGCTTTATAATACATTACAACAACAAAATGAAATCAAACTATAAATTTTTCAATACATATTGCATAAAGCGTTTTATCAGGTATTAATACGAATTAATGACAGACTTTTCTCAGTAAATAAGATGTAATTAAAATAATATAATGTTGAAAGTTGACAGACTATGTTTGCAAATGTGTTTCTCTCCTGTCGACAATAATTGTGGTATGTAAGACTTTGTAACCGACATTTCGATTCCATTTAAACATTGGTCGCACGTTATGGTTTAAAAATGTACTGCACAAAATATGTTCTTTTATTTTGTTTCAATATTTTTCCGTGAAAAATCAAAAGAACAATAGAGCCTATCCTTAAAAAAAGTCTTAACAAAATACTGCAATAAGTATGTTTATATATATATTTTATAATTCTTATTATTAGAATACACTGGCCTATTCAGCTTTGTATGCTGCACGTCAAACTGATTGGACATAATACAAAACAAATCTGCAAACCTATACACTGAAACACACTAAACATTACAAACAAAATCACAATTCTTTTTGTTTTCACATTATGTGTGCCAGCACACAAAATGTATAAGGAAATCAACTATTAAAACTGATCATTGTACGAAACTTTGTATTTCACTTTCTTTCTTGACTGATGATAAAACCATATAAAACGAAAGTTATTATCAAGAAATACATATTTGCCTTGACTTTAAATAAACGTCATAGTGGGGATGTGTACTCTGATCACATATGAATGAAACATATTCGAGTATATTTTTTATCTATTGATTATCTCTGTCAAACTCGTACAGTATTTCCTTTCATATGGGAATGCTTTAAAAAAAAAAAATCATTTCTTATACAGGAGAACTAAATTCATCTTATTTTTCTTCTACTCGAAGGGCGTGGTATATCAACATTCTACTTTCTTTGAAGACTTGCCCAACATAATTTAACGTCATTCTGGTTTTCAGTGTAAAGCAAACAGTTAGAGTGATCTCCATATAATATCAATTGCTGATTCTGTTGCAAAACATTGGTGAATATAATTGTTTTTAATAAACAGATAGGTGTACACACAAACAATATATACACATCAAATTGAGCAAAGTCGTCACTAAACTTGCGACCTATTTACATCAATTAGGTATAAACAAACAGTTTTACATGTTGCAGTAAAATGCGCAAACAACGCAGAGAGAACATTCCAATTTAAATCATTCTGAAGAGTAATGTTATCAGTTGTAATAATTCAAGGTTTAATAGTGATCTTTGAAATGGATGAAAGACATTGAGCTAGAGAGAAAATAAAAGCCCTCTATAGGAAACCCTGTATTGAATTTAATACTGTATAACACCTTATCACATGAGTCGGTTCGATAAACACTAATAACTACTTATGAAAGCCCATATCGGTTTCAAGATGATCTACAATTATTCAATACTTTAAAAGTTGAGCACTTTGGTTAAATATGAATACACAATTCAAGGTGATACATTAGTTCGTGTGATGCAGCTTTAAAAACTATATAGTACTAATCTTTATTCGCCACTGATATCGAGATAGTAAATGTTTTAAAACAGGCCAACACAGCTTTTCAAAAAGCACATTTTCAATATAAAACATTGCATTCGTAGTACCTATATAATTATGTTTATTTTTTTCACCTAATCGTGAAATATGTCTGTCAAACTGACTTAACAGGATGCCTAAATCATACTATAGTCCGTAATACATGTACATTCATTTATACGTATTCATCTATAATTCCTGTTTGTTAATGACGCTATTTAACAAAAGTTATTTTTAAAATATGATCAAGACTGATTGTATTGTTGACATTAAAATTTGAAACTGAAATTGTATCCCATGAAAAACACATGTCATTAAAAATCAATCTTACAATTTCAAAAGAAGACAAAAAACAAAACAAAATAGAATTGAATTAAAAGCACACACGCACACAATATAGTTACTTCTCATTTTTTACAAATCAAATACAGCATATACAAAGAATTGTTGGAGTAGTCTATAATACCGTCCTAGGTGGCTCAAATTCGTCTGTTGTAATCGGCCAAGGAGCTTCGTAGCTATTCACCTCAGCAACAGTTGCACTGTGGAATATAATATAATAAAGATTGCTGATGACTATGTGGGTAACAGATTAAATTCCAAATTGCTCAAGTTTTCAGAGCTAGGGCCTAACTATCCTCCCGTAAAAAAGATGCCTCTATCGAGTATTCTTTGCTTTAATCACAGTTAATTTTCTTAATTAACGGAGACGATGGGTACTACAATATTTAACTTTTTACAGTGATTGGTATTTTCAAATGATTTACATAAGTTTGTTTGGAAGTTTGAAGAAAAATATATTGTATATAGGTCAATCAAATTGACGCTTTGCATCAGCTTCTAATTATAAACACAAATGTAAATATAATCAGAGCTCGAAGTCGACACAAGTCATGTTAATTTTGTAATTGCAAGGAAATCGCACATAATTAATGTAATGTTAACAAATCTCGAGGCTTTTCTCGTATGTGCTGCGGTCTACCTTTATTTTGAAACATGAGCCAACCATACATTTACATCACGAGTATATGTAGTTTCAGTTAATAATTGATATTCATTGCAAAAATGTTTTGATTCAGCTAAATGTTAGTTTGCAATCATGTTGCATCGGAAAACTACGAGATCTTAGCAGAAGATCTTTATGAGAGTATATTTTGTTCATGCCAAAAGATGCATTTCCAGAGCGGGTAAACTAGCTGAAAAAGATTAAAGATTCAAACTTACTGAGCGCCATTATCTGGAGGCACAAAGCCATAGATGTTTTCATCAGTATGATTTTTACTAGCTGATGATGGGATCCCATGCTGACGAGACATTGCTGATAACCGGCCATCATCTAGAGCACCGTCACCATGGTGACGAGCTGCCTGCTCAGCGTCATAACGGATTCGACGATTTTTGCTGAAGGAGAAAGTAGAGGAAATATAGAATGATATATGGTTGCATCTCTGCAGTGTGAATACATTCAAATAACAGCAGTGAGTGAAACTTTTGTTTTACAGAGAGTGGGAGGGGGGGGGGGAGGGGGGAGGAATAAGAGTACGGGCATATCAAACAAAATAGATGTCAAGACGAAAGGGCGAAAAAATAGATGAAAGAAATATAATGGCACAACGGGAAAAGGGTAAACACGGATCATGATCCAAATATCCTCGAAAAATCAGCATTGATTCAATGTCTAAACGTCATGCACCAAGTGAATAGTGTGAAATCTGCAATGACGTATAACATCATGTCTCTATTGGATACACAATAGAGTATTGAAATTGCCCTTAATTGAGTTGATTCTGAAAATATAGTTGCGATCACGATTATTATCTACTATCAAACGGAAAAGAGGTTTTGAATTGTCTTACTTTGAATTGCAATTCTTGACAATCACAGTGCAGACGACGATAATGAAGACGATACCAAGGACGACACCGACGATAACTGCGATCCATTTGGGTTCCTGCAGGACTTGCAGAATGCTGCTTGACGTAGCATCAACCACTACAAGTATAATAATTATCAAACATAGAATCCGTCAATCAGATTTATACATTGGTTTATAAGTTGAAGGACAGGAAACAAAATATAGCATGTCTGCTAAAACCAGCTTTTAGCTTTGATAAACTCTGCAGCAAATATTCTTATTTCATGCAGATACAATCTACAACTAAGTTAATCCTCGGTATGTACGACTTGGACATTTAAAACCAATAAATCATGTACGAAAGAACTAAATACATGTACAACAAAAACACATACCTTACTAGAGCCCTGTAAGCCTGCAATATTTGGTCATTGTTTTAAACGGAATGCCTTCTTCGTAATTGTTTATAGCAGTCATCCAAAATATAAAATAATTATTTAAATGCACCAGTCGGAATCTCTTAATAAATCGCTCAATAACAGTAAAGATTAAACATTCAAAACAGCTAAAACCTCTTCTTGATTTAACCTAATTTGTAACGTAATGAAACCAAAACCGACCCCGAATGAAAACGTGTGAATAAGAATAATAAATCAATTTAAACTGCATCTTCTTAAACCCTTTAAAGGGACATACCTGATTCACAGTTATCTCCTGTGAAGCCTTCTTCACACTGACAGCTATATGCGGCTCCATTAGGGATACAAGCAGCTCCATTCCGACAGGGGTTACTCGTACAACCAGCTTGTACTAACGGGTATAGAAACAAGAAAAATAAAACAGTCAATAGTATG
The DNA here is from genome assembly GCA_003118195.1 of Hemicentrotus pulcherrimus. NCBI lineage: Eukaryota > Metazoa > Echinodermata > Echinoidea > Camarodonta > Strongylocentrotidae > Hemicentrotus > Hemicentrotus pulcherrimus. The sequence continues at coordinate 60,267 of BEXV01000834.1, read as the reverse complement.
TTTAAAAGGTAAACGCTTACCGGTTATCAGGTTAAAGGAAACTTTACTCTCGAGCCAAGACCTGTATGCAAATATTATATTCAAATTATGACAGAGCTCATTTTCCTGTCCATATACATTTCAATGTTGCAATTGTGTTTGTCTTGTATTGATTAGGCAGATTTAAATATTTAATTGATTATACAAAATATGTAACGATGATTCTTTTGATCAACCAAGTTTTTACTATACACCGTTTTAATGTCTCTTTGAAAATTAAAATACTAGTAGGGCTCTGAACCAAACCACCAAATTTGGAGGGATTTTCGCTAAATGGGTAACAGTATACTTACCTTCGCAGTTAGTACCCAGATAATCAGGTGCACATGCACAGGTATACTGATTATCACCATTGATACACGGTCGGTTATTCATACAAGGACTGCTAGCACACTCATCAATATCTGGAAAGAAAATAGTACTTTGATTGAATCATTTCTATTCATTTATTCAGTTTTTCAGAAGAAATCAATGACAGAAGGCCTATGATGATTATCATTTCTGTTCATGAATTTATTGTTTGAAAAAAACTATATCGGTGAAGAAAAAAAAAACGCAGTTCCTATCAATTTAATTTCTTTTATAAAGGAATACAATAAATGAAGAACTAAGGGACGAAAAAACAATGGGCTATAGCACTAAATTGCAGATTACACGATTTCCACTGAGCGCTCGCCTCGTAAGCAGCTAGCGTACATGATATCATAAAAGATACATTCACTGGGAATCTGATATTGAAAGTACAAAGACATTCATAGAATATGAGAATTAAACATGGTGCATGTACTTTCTTGTTTGACAATACTTTTAGACAAGACAGCAAAACACATCAACACTTTGGATTAAGCAAACAGTTCTTTGTAGTGCATTCACGATGACATGCACGAATAGAAAAAATTCTTATGCCAAAAAAGTTGATTTGGAATGAAACAATGTATTTATAAGTTGATTATTTCTAGATATTCCATGAAGGCATGTAAAGCAGATCATTCTCATGTATTTCTTAAACATTTATTTCTTCCACCAAAAAAAAAAATCCGATTAGAGAGAAGGAGAGAGAGAGAGAGAGAGAGAGAAGAAGAAGAAGGGATAGGATTATCAGTAGTAGTAGTAATAACATACCTTCTGAACACTGTGAACCTGTTCTCCCACTGCGGCATGCACATGTGTATCCACCAATGGTGTTGGTACATTGCTGGTATGACTGACATGGGCTGCTGGTAAGACATTCATTCGCATCTAAAAAGAGTGTAAACAATTAATGTTAAATGAAGGATTTGGTACTGGAATAGAAATATCAATATCAACCAGATAATCCTAAAACAAAATTAAATGATTCGAAATAAACTGTGACCATATGATGCAATCCTCAAAATCACACGAAGACTGAGCAGGAAAATGGTCGGAAAACATATACGGTAAATGAAAACGGAGTGAAACACTTGATAAAAACAGAACTTCGGAATTATTTATACAGCCAAGGAGTGTGATCCTATGTAAAGCTATCATAATAAGAATATTTATCTAGGTTTGGAGTTGTATCCACTTGACAATATCTCGTTTAAGATGAGAAAAATCCTTCCTATTTCAGAATCACGAATACCAAAGAGCCTATTGGAAAGAGAAACGTACTAAAATATCGCGGAAGAGATTTACGGTACACCATGTGTAAGTCCTAGGAGGTATGAGGAAGTGGATGAAAAGTAGAAGTGAAATGGAGAGGCGAGAGAGTGGAGGTTGAAGGAAGAGTATCTTTTAAGTATAGTCCTGAAAAGGACTGTAAACCAGAAAAGTTGTAGACAGAAAGAGAGGTTGAGTAGAAGATTGGATCGAGTAGGAGAGTTGAGTGGACGTGAGAAGATGGTAGAGTTTTCGAGTAGAGTTGCAGAGCAGGAGCAGGAGCAGGAGAATAGACTCGACGTTTCGGACAGGTTGACTGTCCGTCTTCAGTACTAAAATATGTACAAAGAATGTAAATGAATCAATAGTCAAGAATAGTCCTTTTACGGTCGAATCCCGACCTAAAAACAAAGATAGTTACCTGTTTCACATATGTCACCAGTCCAAGTTGATGGGCAGTCACACATAGGTAGATCAGATAATGTATCGATGTAACATGTGCCACCGTTAAAGCAATCCTTCTCCGGAGGGTCACTACAAGAACCTGTGAAATCAGATCAAATCAAATGTGATGATTTCGTCGGGTTTTTTAAAACCGAATTTGTCACTAACCTTTGATATACTAAACCCTTTGTATATACAATTTTGTACATTATCGTTTGATTTTGATCTGATAAATAATTGTAATGCGGTTTAAACAAAAATAAACATATTAGAATTAAAACATATTAGAATTACATACCACCTGGAAATTTAACTTAGCTAGCATTATATGTTTGTAGCATATTCAAGGTGATAATAATTATGCGGACCATGATATTTCAGCATCATTGATTGATCATGAAGCCTGACATAAGTTTGGTAATGAAAGATGAATTTGGGGACAAGAAGGGGTATAGCAAGATATTAAAACAAAACAAAACATAAAATGAGCCAAGCTCGATATAGTCGAGAGGACAAAATAGCAGAAAGAGAGAGAGAGAGAGAGAGGAGGGGGAGGGGGGGGGAGAGCAAAATACAGCAGCAAGAAAAGTTCTAATCTTCGTCTGCCCGGCATGTGGACGTGGACTCGGGAGCAGCAGACAGGGACATCTTTAATAACAATAGTTTGAACCATAGTAACTGCTACTCACCTCTTTCACAACGGTCTCCTGAAAATTCTACTGTACAAAAACAGTCGTATCCATCAGTTGTAGTCATACAGACACCACCATTCAAACATGGGTCTGGATCGCAAGTATCTGATGAAGGAAAAAAAAGGTCATAAACTGGCTACCAATACTCATTGATCTGGTTCATCCGTACAGATGATAGGCATTCAAATATGTCATATTCTATGAGAACAGATGCGGAACTCTTCAATGAAATGATCCCTTATATAATCATATGTAATTTATTAGGTATAACTAATTAACTAACCGTCCGAAATTAGTTACTCGTCTAATTGATCAATTGATATTAAATTCTTGAAAATTAAATGATTGGGAGCGTGTTTGCATGACAAGATTAAAACTTCCGTCTCTTACACCACATGCTGGTAGACATACACACTTGCATTCTTTAACCTCAAGCAACACCATCTGCCTTGCTTTGTACATTCAGAGAAACTTCTTGAGCCATTTTTAAATGATGATATAGGAGCGGATCAAGGACTTTGTAAAAAAAAAAGGGAGGGGGGACGACGAAAACAAACACACAATTAAGGTACTTTTAAAAAAATTATATACATAGAGTTTACCAATTGGTTTAAACGAGGGGTTATGTTGGCCCCCTCTAAAGCCACCACAGACTATTTTTACCTATAATCTCACAGTTGTCACCATCAAATCCTGGTAAGCAATCACATGTACCGTCTGACTGACAGGTTCCACCATTAACACAAGGATCAGGATCGCATGGGTTAACTAAAACACAAGCATTACAATACAGAAATAAAGCATAGGTAGGCCATGAAATACCATCTTACTTATGTCAATATTATCTCCAAAGTCATTCCTGCCATTATGTCCTACATTATATCATTTAGAGTATTGTGTTGATATGAAATAAAGACGGAACAAAATGAATCCAAACCAGCTTTGCTTTGTAAACGAATATGAATCATAAAAGGATTCGGAATGATTACATTATCATAAACATCCTCATACTTGCACTAGCTCGTCTTTGTGTCATGAAATAAAATAAGTTTTGTGATTGAAAAGCGATAGAATGGGAATGTAGTCACAGGAGAAAGACATTTGATATGATATGAATTCATACATCACAAGATAAACTTGAAGTTAGAAATGCATGGTAGTCATTACCCTCCATTTACAGACTTTGGGCTTACTTCTCAAAAGCATGTTTTATGATTTTATCCGAATAATGTTAGGGATGGATAATAGTTGATTAATGTTATAAACATGAGAAGATAAGTTATTGATAATAATATAAATTATAATGTCATGATCACAGGTCTATAAACTGAAATGCTGATTAATGTGTTTGATATGGTAACCAAGCGTCACGCTTCAAAGGTAGTTATAATCAGTTATCTTATATCATGATCAACAGTAGTTTAGGAGTCTATGGCAATCTAGTAGAAATAATGATTGTTATGAATTCAGGAAGTATTATTATACATGTATATCAAAGAGGGATGCATGATGGATCGCCACTATCAAAGATGATTTGCAAAGCGATAAATATGTTGTTGTTATGAACCATGCCTTTCGATCTGGGCATTGCAGATTCGTGCATATCTCTCCATTGCAACATGGGCATTTAGTGCAATTCAGTGCATGACATGGAATTTAAAGAGGAAATATGTTTACGTTCAAAGTAACCATTTTATTTTCACAAAGTCAAAATTGAATCCATTTCCCCTGATCTAGTAGAAAAAACAGTGGAAATAACATTGATGATGATAAGTGGGTGCACGGCAAATGGAAAGCTAGGAAATGATTAAAATGATTTGAGGTTGAATGTTCGATGTAGGTTATGCTAAATGAAGATAGGGATTTCAGATTTTAGGAAAATGGAATAAAAAGATAGGGCTAGTAGATGCTATCAAACAGAAATAAACCAAACTCCAAAGAAGTTAGGAAAGGCTCCTTTGATCAATGTATAAGTAAACATTACGCAGATACCAAAGCAGTATAGACTTTGACGTTTCGACAAGTGTTAGTGCAACGAGAAAGAAAGTATTGCATGATGGTTAGAGATGATTAGTCACGTGATTATCATGATCTGGCTTAGAAAACTGTCCGCTTCGATGGCCGACATTCGATGAGGAGTATTGAACATACCGGATGTAAGACATTGAGTACCAGTGAAGGCAGCTGGACACGTGCAGACATAACCATCGACTCCGTTACTGCATACACCATTGTTAAAACAAGGGCTGCTGATACACGGCACGTCAGCTAGGTTTACAAAGAATTTCAGTTGAAAGGACATAGATAATGAAATAACTCCATGCAATTCACAAATCTAAATCCAAACGAAAGAAAGAAATATACAGACAAAATAGAATATTGTATTTTTACAAGAGCTCCTTACGGTGGAGGCAACATATGATAAAGTCAGTGCATTTGCTTCTAACAGAGTGTAAGTGCATGTCTTAAAGAAATAAATATATGCGACGTTGATAATTCATTCTAATCACTTCATGCAAAAAATTCTAACAAAAAAAACAAATAGTGAGATACGCAAATTAAAGCAAGTGCCGACATTTATAAATGATTGTAAGTGCTAGTCTTAAAGAACGTTCCAATATGAAGGCAATACAATATTTCCCCAATAAAGATATATTCAATACATGTAATACGTAGATACGATAAGAGAACACACTAAAAAAATAATAAATCAAGAAAATAATATGTCGCCCTATGCTTGCAAGCACGTTATGTATTCAGTTTACATTAACAAACAGATCACAGGTCTTTCTAAACACGAACAAATCAGAGGTGCATATTTACCAATAGAAGTTTCACAGTTTGTTCCCGTGTAGCCAGATGCACATGAACACATGTAGTCTGCTCCTTGATCCGTACACTGTGCTCCATTCAGACAGGGATTGCTAAGACACGCGTACTGACTGCCGTCTGAAAGTAAGTCGAATTCATAGAGGAAATAAAAAATGTGTAAATATAATCTGATCACATTAATAGATATGATAGGATATGGTAAAACGTAAGCAAAAACTGACAGGGGATTTTAATGAGAAAGATGTACTTGAAATTTAATCAATGTTGACATATGTCTTGATTATATTTGTCTTAAGTAGTGTACACTGAAGTTTATTATAGGGCCCTCCTGAAAAGCGTCACATAAGAAATAGTTATTATTATCATTATTATTATGTTTAATCCGTAATTACTCTTCCAACCCCCAAGGTACCATAATAACTGTTGACATAAGAAACACACACATGTGACGTGCCAATCATAGATCCTCTTTTAATCTGTTTTCAATGTCAGACTCATGAACACTACACTTAGGTAAAGCTAATACTAAATATTTTAATTAAGCATGTAGACCGTAGAAAGAAAGAATTAATTAAAACAAGAATATGCACAGAATAAATTGCATTATAATATCCTTTTTCAGAGGTTTTCATCATGCATGTTCATGGTGTTTTACTCTTTGCATAAGGGTCATCTTACAAAAGCAAGCCTATATCTCTGTAAGATGTGTCTTTTGTTTGTTCTTCTTTATAATGACTCACCATAGCATTCATCTTGAACCTCTAAAGAGAAGCCGATATCGTTCTTTGTATCATCAGTTTTAAAGCGGATCCAAGCCCGGTTCGACTGCGTGAACATCGGCGTTGGTGGTCGTTCATCACCAGAATACTGGGGAGCAGAATTATCGATGTCCGTTCCGTCACCGATCTGTAGGTAGTCATACTGGCCCTCGGTGGTGAAGGCAATGAAGACGATTCGCATGCGGGTGTTTAGAGGAGACTGTAGGAACCAGAAACAGTCTGCGTTGTTGCTGTATGGAGATGGGTAACCAGGCGAGGTTAGACGAGCGAACCCGCAGGTTGGTACGATCACGGTTCCGACGCATGATGTAGCTATAATTATGACAGATTGAGAGAAAGATGGTCACAACATTAATGCAGGACTACACACGCAAACTGGTGTTATTGACGCTTGCTTGCTCGATTGAATTTCGGACTAAAGGGTAAAATGAAAGAAAAGCTATGAGTTGTAGGAATTTCAACACAACAACAGTTTTGATTCAATCTTCAGTCGTTAGACTACGAAATACTCACTTTCGACTTTCCTAGGGAGAAATCTGCATATATTTGTTTAAGTTATTGAAAATGTATGAATAGTAATTGGCATACAATTTACCAGTTTACAATGATTCATTTTAAGGATGTGAATTTAATAGACTTTCAATTAATCTTGGAACACGGCTCCCTACTACATTCTGTTAACCAGTTATTCATTGATAATTATGAAATGAAACATCATCTATTATTTACTATATCACCATATGGACATTCAAATGAAATGGAAATGAAATCTACCATATCGCCATGGATACTTACATGTCTCACATCGTGCGCCAGTGTATCCATCAGGGCATAAGCATGAATACGCGTTTATTCCATCGACGCATACTCCATTAATACACGAATTCACAGTGCAATCATTGATGTCTGTGGATATAAGCGCAATTTAAAAGGGTAATGAGAATCAGTTATAACATCAATAACGACTATAATATATATTATGATTGAGTAACTTGATGATACTTTTATTCAGTTAATATTTTAATAAGTATCCATAGCTTTTACCCTAGCTTGGGATCCGACAACAGCTATTAACACACAATGAATATCAGAACATTGATTGTATTCGTAACAGATGCCACGTTTCTACACCTGTATCGAGAGTGGGAATATTGCATCTTGCCAAAGGACATGAGTGCCGTACGTGCTGGGGTTCAAAACCCAAACTCTCGCATTTAAATTAAAATGCAAAAAGTGGTGGTGACCAGAAAGTACGAAAGATGACATCCATCCATTGCCCGACTATGTTTAGTTGTTACATGTCTTTTGTCATTAGGAAAAAAGAATCTTCAAAACTATCAACAGAATATTAACATTTTAAAATATGGTTTCTATATGAACACCGTCTTATGTCATGCTGGTCCCCAATGATATAATACAAAAATGTTACCTTTATCTAACAATTAACACCTTACATCTTATATTAGAGACTTGTTAAGAAATATTTCAGAATAAAAGGATTGTTTCTTACTTGTTTGACATTGGTCACCTGTGAACCCTTGAGTACACACACATGTAAAACCATTGACACTATCTTGACAGAAGCCGCCGTTTTGACATGGATTACTGCTGCATTCATTGATACCTGATTAGGAGAGAAATAATACTTCAAATTATATCAATGATGTTGGAAAAAAATATCAGTAAAAATATAGAGAAACATAATATTTAAAAGAATATGGCCCGATAGTGTGCAAGTAGAGTTTTAATGGCGTATCTGTAATTTCATTTTCTTAAGGCATATTTAAATAAAGATCTATTACTGATTAAAAAAATGGAAGAACCCATAGAATGCTTGCAATTTACAGTTTTCTAAATGAATCTGCAAAATGCAACGTAATTAACTGGGAAATCATTATGTATCACATGATACGGAAAAATATTTCGATGACTTAACAAGGGACCTTATTCAAAATACATTGTTGAATATCTTTATCGTACTGATCAAATAAATGACAAATGGTTATTGAATATATTCTTAATAGATATAATGGTCATATGATATACACAATACAAGCAGATCCCGAGTCTATATTTAGCTGACTAGAATGAATTAATTTGATCTCAGAAGGCGATCTTCAAGATTTGAGTCATCATGGATGTCCCCATCTAAATCATGACCTTCTCGGTAAGTTGATATATCTTATGGATGATTATCACCAACCTTCCTTCCCAGGAAGCCATGGTTATGCTGAGCCGCCTTAGATCAGGCACAAGCCGCTTTGCAGCAAGAATGACGGTCTCAAAGACTCTGACCTGTGCATGTGGTCAGAGTCAGACTGATGAGAATGTTCTTAATGAGTGTGTGGTAGCAGGACCCACGTGTCCACTCACTGACATGACAACTCACAACTGGTGTCATATTTGATAAAATGTCAGTTCAAAATATCAATGGTTGATAAACAAAATAATAACCTACCTAATAAGCACGTGTCTCCAGTCCAACCGGCTGCACAAAGACAATTGAATGCATTCACCCGATCAATACATGTAGCTCCATTGTAGCAAGGGGTGCTTGCACACTCGTCAACATCTGCATTTTAGGAAGATTAATAGATCACCAACAAATTATTAGAATACTCAATATTCCCTGCATACTCCTTAAAATCAATTCAGGAGTCGTTATTGATGGTATGAAGAATACCTTCTCTTATTTCGATTATCTTGTCTTCAAGAAAAGATAACATGAATGAAGAATCCGTATGTATTTCATCTTTTGCACAAGCTGCGCCTTGAGCATTTGACTGTCAAGTGGATTTGGCGCATTATAAATTATATGTATTATTATTATTATTATTATAAAGATATAGCATTGTAGATCAGTTGCTCTCCAGACTGTTTCATATTTTGTTATGGTTTCATTTACACAACGCAGAAAACTCAAACATATTTTCGTACTGTGTGAAGTGATTTTGTCCATCAATTGATCCATAGGTACCTTTGTAGATGACAATTTGGTAAATTAGTCTTCCTGACAATAATTGTTGGAGAAGAGGAAATTATATAAACTGTAAGCTAGTATACGAGCCAGAAAACATTAATAATTTGGAGAAATGGACTGTACTACTAGTGCTTGAGAGGAATATTCAGACATTGAAAATGGATTGAAAACATGTCAAAATTTCTTTCCGAAGCTAGAAATTTAATTCACACATGGATTAGCACATTTATTTCCAAGCTACTTTCAATAGATATATCTTGAAATGATTGAATACTCCGTTATTACCAAACATGGCTATCGGAGACAAGGAAATAAGGTTAATTTAATTACCAGTTTGACAGAATATTCCATTATAACCGAGGGGACAAGTGCAGAAGAAGTATCCTGGTTGATTCATGCAACTTCCTCCATTGTTACAGGGATTGCTGCGGCATTCATCCTCGTCTAAGATATACACAAAGACATAACGGTCAGAGTAATCTTCATTAAGCACTTCACAGATAAATGGTATTAAAAATGTATACTTTTTATGGTGAATATGTTGTACGTGGTTTTATTGAGTAAATTAGCAGATAAAAGTGGATTTGTATGATAAAATGCATTTCCGATTTTATAAAAATAACGCATTGCCAGAAGTCGCCGGGATTTTACTAATGAGATCCGGGAAGCTAAATCACGTGACATAACAAAGATTTAATTCTTTGTGCAATGTCGAATTTAATTTAATTCTTCGTATATTTGACTTGCGAATACAATTATAACTCTGTTTGGCCAGTTCAGCCATTGTATTTGTTATCACTTTCTTGTTTTTTTTGTTTAACTCCGTTCTGTATTTGTATGTTTTAAATGTTTTTATGAAGAGGGTTGAATAAACTTTGAATTTGAATTTGAATTCAGACCATAAACTATTAAACGCAATGTGTACGTATGAAGATTATTCGAATCTGAACAATTTCAACTTTTTCTTTTTTACTTACCTATTTCGCAGAGTGTACCAGAGAAACCCTGTCTACAGTCACATACAAAGCCATTAGCCAGATCCACGCACCCGCTGTTGAACATACACGGTGAACTAGCACATTCATCGAGATCTAAAAAAGAAACGGATTACATTATAAGAATCATGAGCTGAAATCACAATTCATTTTTAGTTACGATTACATTCATTATGTTTATATTTCTATCTAATGGCCATCAATAGTACGACGAACGATACCACTTAATTTCATTCACAATATATTTGAATATATTTTTGATTAAAACAGTACCCATATTGCTTTTTACCATTATCAAACAATAATTATTCGATGACACTGGCTAGAGCGTTAAATATTGAGTGTATAAGATAAAATAATTAAGTTGTTTGAATTCATCTGGTTAAACATGTTCAATTAAAGTAACAGGTATAGCAATACTGCACCGGAACTTTTTGTAGTGTAAATGAAACTTTCATTGAATGAGGAACAAACTTGTAATCTCAGAGCCATTCCTGTTTGATCTCATACTTACTGACTTCACACCTGAGTCCAGAGAAACCATCTGGGCAATCACATGTGTATATATTAAAGCCATTGGTACATACACCACCATTATCACATGGTCCGCTAGCACACTCGTTAAAATCTGTTTGGGGAAATAGCGAAAGGGTTTCATCAAACAAATTATTGAAAACATGGTATTCATTCTAATAACGAAATAATGAAGGAGATATATTAAGCACAAAACAAAAACAAAAATCAGAATTATAACTAGAAATCTGTCAGCGTTGAGTTCAATTATAGGTTTAAATATTAGCAAACGACTTCCCATTCCGATGTATTAAAGGGGATTAACATCGATCACTTTATCACATCCAATGAGACAATATTTAGAGGTATATTGAGTAAAGTGCTACAAAATATGAATGAAGTGATGATCTACTTAAGTTGGCTCTTTCTTAATCCGAAGAACCTTTTCATATTCGATCTGATGTTTATGATACAGAAATAATCAAAAGTACAGTCAAATACTTTGAAAAGAATTCTCAAGTGACATTTCAATCTTAATGTACCAGATATTCACAAGAGTTGAAGTAGAACATTATTTGTCCGCATGTAGGACGTTTTAGGGGAGGGGAAAATGCGGAATGAAACCGGAATATAAACTTAAGAGTGTGAAATTGTAGATGCTATGTAAGTCATACCTATTTCACACCTCAGTCCAGTCCATGCATCTGGGCATGCGCAGGAGAACGAGTCTGGCCCATCGGTACATACACCACCATTCATACACGGGTTGCTATCACACTCATTAAGGTCTAAATAGAAAAGCAGTCAAATCAAATCAATTCCAATTCCAAAGGAGCACGATCTAAATTCTAAAAGGAAGGCTTTTGCATCCACCATATTTTCAATGACCACAGTTTCTCAACATTTCTATTTTAGTTTATAATTTGGGATACATTTGGGAACCGGAATAAATTATTACAGGAAAATGAAGTGCATGTATTGCTGTAGAAAGAAATGCTTAACAGAAAAATGTTATCAATTTATATCATATTTACACTTTCTTCGAAGGCTGAAGATATAGGACTGTGAATAAAATACTAGTATATCAATGACGAAACTACTTTGTGATTAACTAATGGAGAAATTAATTGAGAACACATCAAATTTATCACATCACGACAACTTTTGGTTATACGTACCAATTTGACAATTAATTCCGTCATAACCACTAGCACATGTGCATTCATATCGATTGAGATAATCCCTGCACACAGCTCCATTCTGACAAGGGTTTGTGGCACAATTATCGATATCTGGGTTGGAAAGAAACCAAAAATAGTTAAATCAAACTTACTTTAAAAGCACAACAAAAGTCACCATAGTATCACATTCTATAGTGGAAGGGCCAGATGTGAAATATATGTGCATTCTAGAAAAGCATAGATTCCGGGTGTACTTTTTTTTCTTCAAATGTTCGTCATGCAGAGACTTTGTATGCCCGAATGGCATACTAAAGATTTGATAACCGTTTTTTTTTCGTTTTCTTTCTTTTCACAGAATCCTAGTTTTGTCGCGACTGTTTCATAAGATGAAGGCAAATATCTCTCAGTAGATATCATATATGACATCATAATAACATAATTATAATAATTATAAAGATAATAATATATATATATATACATTTATAAGGCGCAGACACTATACAAATATATATATTACCGTGGTAAAAGAGCTTCTGATGTGCTTATAAATCTACAAAATAAAGTCACACTAAAAGATCTGCTTTTTTAAAGTTTAAAAGTACTTAACAATGGTGATTTCCTAATTTCTTATCATGATAATGGTAAGTTATTTCAATAATTAACTATCCATACCGTTACCATCTCCTAGCTACACTCACCAGTTAGACATTGTTCTCCTGTCCATCCTGTATCACAGTCACATCTAAACCCTCCGCGAAGATTGGAGCACGTTCCTCCATTCATACACGGTTGGCTGTTGCACTCATCAACATCTAAGCGCAAAGGAGAAGAAAGAAACACCACGTTAAAGCAACATTGTACTAGAAGCACCACCTCTGTCGCCATCTGAGGTCAGCTGGAGCAGTATGACCCCGTAACTCGCTGCGCTGTGGGTTCCACTGAGCTGTAGATTTCAGTGGATTGGCAAGTTGACAATGAGATGTTGTTGTGCAATAAACAGTAAGCTAGGGTAGACATTTCGTCAGTTCAGTATCGCTTTAAAGTCTGGTTCTCAGTCTCCATAGACTACATCTGAAAATACTGCCAACGAAAGCAATTCACATCGATACATGTAATAACTGATTGAACTCGCCCACGCCAATCAGTATGAATGCTACCAATTAAATTTGAATGAATTCAAAGTCAATATCCATAGAAGGAAATCATTATTTTTGTTATTCACATAAAGTCTTTATTACAATTTATACCAAGGTTCGATTGTAAAAAACATTCATCAAAGAGTAACCCAGCTCAATAGTATTTTTAGTATGGCTTCAAACTATAGCTAACAAATAGAGTACTGAAGAGCTAACATCATAGTCGCTTGTCGTCCGGGTTGATGGTTCTGAACAACAGAGTCTGTGCATGAGATTCACCGCAAATTAATTCAAGCAGCAGACTCGAACAGGATAAATTCAGTGTTGGGGGCCGGTGCGACCACCACATCGTTGTTTAGGACAAAAATTGTTTGTCCCCGGCAACCTTCATAACTTGGCCTGTATGACGTAACACCTTGTTACTCTATAGAATGGGTTTATATTTCAATTTGAATCGCCCAGACTTACCAATTTCACAGTTGAGCCCTTGAAATCCCTGAGCACATGCACAGCTGTAGACGTTGCGTCCATTTACACACTGAGCTCCATTCTGACATGGATTACTTGAACACTCATTTATATCTGTTTAAAAAAATATTTTTTAAATGTGAATGTATAACTGGCGTTAGCCAGGAATGAAGACAAACAGCAAACAACAAACCCTATTTAAACAAGACGAGACTGCCTTATCTCAATATATTACTCATTAATCACTGAGATAGCTGTACCACTAATAAACATTTCTTTAATTACCTGTTAATTGTATAGTAAACGTCATATCCTCCATTTCCTGCCAATAATTACAATGACATTGAATTTTGGACAGATCAAACAAACTATCACTGTATCAATTCTTGAAATGAAACTACTTTAAAGATGTTTATTTCTTAATAGGAAACCTACAGGCTACTAATTAAATTCATTTTGAAATCCAGTATTATCCCGAAATAATGTTGATCACTTTTTTAAAATCAAATTCTCCTCCCTTATTCACATTCCTTCAAAACATAACACATGAGATATGATGAATATTCCTACCTGTATTGCAGTTTGTGCCTTGCCATCCGTTGACACACGTACATGTATATTCATTTTGACCGTTGTTACAAATACCTTCATTTTGACAAGGCAACGTAGCGCATTCATCAATATCTGAAAATAAATGAAAAAGTTATAGTCATTGGAAGTTTGCAGCATGTACAATTATTCCTATGTTAATCATGGGTAAATAGTGATTGATTGAAATACATTTTGTATGATTAGAAAATGACAACCTAACAACGACGACGAAAATAACGACTAAAATTCATTCCGTTCTTAAATGAAATGAACTCGTGGGCTTTCCGAATTTACATCGAGTGATAAAGCAAATTGACATGAAGCTTTCAAAGTTATGAAACCTTTGGATTTGAATCTTAAGATGCTTACAAACCAATGTCATACTCGAGGGAAGTAGCGCAGTGCATGGCTATTGAACCGGTAATATCTGTTTGCACTTTGCAAGATCACCTAACTAAACACTCTTAATACTTCAAGACATAACAATGATAGGTTTTGAAACATTATAAAATACTTTCAAACAATTCATTTAAAGGTCATTGCTACAGAATGTAAAAGATGGTTTACAATCCCTTTTGATAAAGCAAGGAAGAAGACCATACCTTGATCGCAATTGATACCTGTCCATCCGGGCGGACAAAGACACCTGTATCCATTCACTTGATCGACACAAGTAGCAGAATTTAAACAAGGCGCACTACTGCATTCATCGATTTCTGAAAAATAAACACAGGTAGTAAATCCGTTCATTAAAATTAATCTTTAAATAAAAAAAATGAAATCCTAGTAATGCTTTGGAATGAAAATGAGATTTATGAATGAAAAGGATTTTGAGATGGCCTATCTTGAATATATACAACCTATATTGCATAGTTTAGATTTCACCTAACGATTAAAATATTGAAAGATGAAATATTAAAAGGTGTGGTGAAAATCAACGCAACATAGAATACAGGTGATTATACCCACAACAAAATGGTGATGGCACAAAGTCAGCACCATTATATATATTGAATATTTATCAGGTGAGCATAATGAATCATATAGTACTTTAATTCTTTAGAATAATACAATTCAAACTAAACTCTTTAGAATGATAATCACATAACACTTTTGATCTTTATGATAATAACAACCACATACTGATTTAAAGAAGAAACTAAAATAATCCAACTTTAAGTTATTTTGAATAATCTCTAGTGGCTGATTGGATGATTAAAGCCTTGTTTAAAGATGGCGCGTTGAACTGCGGCGTTAATGTTTTTGTATAAACATAATATCAGGATGGGAGTGTAGAAGCGTCGTGGACGAGTGGATATATCACCGGACTGTGGATCACAAGGCCCGCGGTTCAAGTCCCACCGCGGCTCTAATAATGTCCTTTGGCAAGACATTGATCTACATTTGCTACTCTCCACCCAGGTGTTAAATGGGTACCCGGTAGGATTCAAAAGCTTATGTGCTTCGATTAGCAAGTGTGCGCTTGTAAAAATGATGCACTGGCTGGAATGCTCCCCAGGGAGTGGAGAATGTGAATACATTGTGTGCGGGTAAGCCTGAATCCGATGACCGGTGTAACATTATGATTGCGGGGCCCTCAGGGAAAACAGTATTAATACTGATGAGGCTACCCTGTGTAAACAAGACATATTATTATTATTATTATTATGCTTCACATTTCTGTGTCTTCGAACAGAGCTCAGTGAATACCCACAGGACGTTTGTTGAGCCAAGTTTCCGTTCATTAGCAAGTAGTAGAATGACAGTCGCATTCTACCACATCATATCTGGACAAGCTTTGAAAAAAGACTACGTACCTGTTTGGCAGCGATCTCCCGTGAAACCAAGTAGGCATGCGCACTCGAATTCATCTATCAGATTAGTACAGGTCCCTCCATTAGTACAGGGATTGCTATAACATTCGTTGATTTCTGAAAAGTCAGGAAATGTACATGTCAAAATTAGTACAAAAATCAAATGTATATCTGAATATAGAATTAATCTTGTATCAAATTCATGAAATGAAATGACATGACAGAGACTAAGACAGAGAATATAATGTCATCGAAACATGATCATTAAGTAGGCCATGTCATGGAATTTCGCCTTTTTACAATATTCTAAAATGGTGTGCTTCACATATTTCTTATGTTATATATGTAAGTAATGTTTTGTAACTTTTGTTTTTTACAGATTGGTGAAACTTAACATCATCTGAGCGGCAGTGAACCAATTTGATTGGCCTATTTGAGACTCTCCTTACAGAGACTGCTGGCGTGATCAGCTGTCAACAGTTATCTGTGAATATCTATTTAAAAAATGTTAAATGGCAATTGTTCACAATTGCACAACATAATTATATGGACATTTTAAAACCACAATACTGAGTATCGAACGGAGAAAAACAGAAAAAAAAAACATGACTGCAAGACCCTTCCATGATATTGGTATTTGCACGCATTAAGCTCTTTTATGACCTCTTAAATAATAATATCATCCTAAGACAACTCCTGACATTAGCAGAACTATTTTGGAAAGAAGGGTTTACCTGTTTCACAGTTATATCCCTGGTAGCCTCCATTGCATTCACATGTATAATGATTCCTTTCATTCACACATGTTCCGTTGTTCTGACACGGGGAAGACGAACATTCATTAATATCTAAAAAAGATAGGAAAAAAGAACATATTATCAATCCAATTTGTCAAACTTGGTCAAAGTGATGATAAAATACAACTCGTAAGTGGCTATTCGATCACATTTCTGCATCGTATTTTTCAGGCATGCACATCCATTGTTACAAAATAATTTACAGAGATAAATGTGTTTTCTAAATCATTCTCGGTATAGTTGGTAGTCAAGCCACTTTATATGACGTAATGAAACTTTAATTCAGTTCAGTTCACTTTTTAAATTCAATTCCATCTTGAAACATAGCATAAAAGGCATGAAATTTCATATACACGTATAAGCAAAATGCACTGCAGCCAAACAATGAAATTCCGATTTGGTAGGAGAATGCGCCCAAAAATATTTTGTTGAAAGAGAACGTCTACTAACCTGTTTCACACATGATTCCAGTAAATCCAGGGGCGCATAAACATTCCCAGGCACCTAGGTTATTATTACAATCTGCTCCATTTAAACATGGGTCGCTTTCACATTCGTTGATTTCTAGCAATGAAAATAAAAATAAATATACCAGACATGAATAAATGTGAGAATTATACAACACATGAAAAGTTTAAAGTATTCATGAGATACAATAGACGAAGTCCATGTATTCAAACGTATAGAAAGTTATTTCTTTGTGTTTGCTGGTTAGATGTCAAAATCGATACATCGTCAGACTTAAATTATGTGAAAAACAACGACAATGGAAAGCTTTTACACTGTATATATATTAAATAGTAATGCACATTTCATCCGACAAGAAAACTTCTTTTAAGAAAATCAAAATCAAACCAGTTTCAAGAGTAGTCAAAGAAAGAGAGAGATATGGGGGGGGGGGCGAACAGAAAGCGCAATAGTTCTGATGGAAAGTTATACACTTTAGTACAACATAAGATTTCAGTGATGTTGTTTGTTCAATACCTCTTTGTAATAATGCAAATGTTCGTAGCAGCTAGTAGGTAAAAATGAATAAAGGATCAGAACAAGAAGAAAGCGCTTTCAAAATGGACATAGCAAAGAAAGAAAGAAACAACAAATACAATATACTGTGTGCTCATGCACAAATAACAGATTGTTGAGTATCATATGACACCTTTTCAGCCAATATGATACTCTCTGACAAACACCCTACATGTGTCACCATACAATGTCACATCACATGTCATAATATCGTAGGTGAACATACCAGTTTGACACATGATTCCTCCGTACCCATTCCTACAATCACAGGTAAAGCCATCGATTTCATCATTACATGTTCCCCCGTTCTCACAAGGGGCGCTGTTACATTCGTTGATATCTGTGCAAAAAGATGATCAAATAATAAATGTATACATGAAGAATTACAAGAGTCTACATTAAGATTTATAACCTGTATTTTATGTATATATATATATATATATATCAATCACTGAACAAACATATCTAAATTGGCAATTAAAAAAAACAAAGTGGTGTAAATAACCGTCGTACACGTGAAATATTTCATTGGGAGGATAATGGTAAAGGCGTGGGTAATTGGTATTGTGGAGCAACAGGAGTGTGCCAAGTCTGACAGACATGACCACTGTACAAGAAACCATTATTATTATTATTACTACAAGAAACATTAACAACATAATCTTGTATAATCATAAAGCAACACGGGTTCATAATTACACATTTTATAATTGTATTTTTCTTAATACTACTAATGCTAAAATCTTATATTAAAAATACGTCTGGACACTTTTGTATTTTTATCAATCATAAACAAATCAGATACAAAATCGGTGCTACTATTGTCATTTCAAAGAGCTAATGTCTTTATATTGTGAAGAATGTTAATTCTTTGTCCATTCAAAAGAAATGTCACTCACCGTTTTGACACATCTCTCCATCGTAGCCTGGCGGACAGCTACAGACGAATTTATTCTCTTGGTTTGAACACGGTGCACTATTCTGACATGGATTGGACTCGCATTCATTGATATCTAAAATATGAATAAAACATGGCATTAATTTTTTTTCTTCCTCCGATTAATAAAAAATGTGGGCATAGATGTGCGATATATTATATGAAATATGTATATATATATATATATATATTTTTTTTAATCTTTTTCTCTTTACCTCTGTCTTGCTTTTTCTTAAATTTTAATCTTCTTCCTCGTCGATCGCTTTTATTTCTTGCTATTTCGTTTCTTTCTTCCTCCTTGGTGTGACTACATTACAAGATAATTTTTGCTGGCCTAATACCAAAATGTATTAGCAATCGTATTATAAAGCAATTGGTGCACTTCTTAAATGAAATACTAGATGAAATTGTCGATACACCGAATAGCCTAGCATGATAGAAACTCCAATAAAAAGTTGTTACTTACCTATTCCACAAGTAGTTCCATTCCACCCTGGTGCACATTCGCATTCATAGCCATCGATCATATCAAGACAAGTCGCTCCATTAAAGCATGGCCCGCTGAAACATTCATTGATGTCTGTGTGAGGATATATGCAAAATGATGCGTTATTTTATATTTTTGCACAAGTGCGCCTAGAGAACTTGTTTTCAAGTTAATGTTGGCGCCTTAAAATCGTATTGTTATCATCATAATTATAAATCATATTACTTTTATTGTTATTATTATTATTATCATCATCCTTATTTTCAAAGAAGTAACAATTCAAAAATCCAATCAAACACAATTTACTTCTCAAATGATGGCAAATGGACCACGCTTCTAGTCCATCCTGAAAGGGTTCTGACAAAAACGTAATCAAGATTTATGATGAATTCCTCATTTTAAGAACTGTGGGTGTTGACAGGAGAAAATTATTTACTTAGTTCGCAGTTAGGCCCATCCCATCCTGGCAGACATGTACATGTATATCTGTTCTGTCCGTTTTTACAGGCTGCTCCATTCTGACAGGGGTTGCTAGCACACTCATTTAGATCTGAAAGAAGAACACAAATATTACAAGTTTACATTTAGTCAGTGATAACATATATATCATTACATGCTTACTTTACAATCGTTTGTAAAGCATGGTATATTTTTAAGAACTGATGCAACATTACTTCATTAATAAACAGGTTATATTGACCTAATACTGCTTTCATTGAAGCTCCTTCGCTATGTGCAAGCATGATAAGTGAAAATGTGTTTCATATTTGCGAATATATTAAAGGGGTTTCATTTATTCAAGTATAATTGTTGCATAGCTAATTATCTACGGAACAACTTTACATTTGACAGTAGACGTCTGATCAAACATTAAATGAATGTATAGTAAAATAAAATCGAAAGGTAAGGAATTACTTACATTTTTAAGTGTCTTCAAAGGGAGGTTCAAGTTACTAATATTGAATAATTATAATACTTGGCTCACCTTATTTAATGGCCAGATTTTTCTCTCACTTTGTATAGTTTTCTTTCGTTTTGCTTTGGCTTCTCTATATCAATATATATGACTTCCTTTCTTTTTGTTTTCTTCTCCCTATCATTTCGTCATTATCCTAATTTTGATGGCAGCACCAATTAGGCTCTTGCCGACTATGACTACTCTTTCCCTATTCATGTATTGTAAAACTTTGTAATCTATTCTTTAATTTTCTAAATCTATTTCTAAAACTGAATGCATGAAATAAATTTCAATATACAAACATAGATGTTTGCTTACCGACGTCACAATTGGTTGACTGCCATCCAGGAGCACAGGTACACTGATATCGGTTTTCAAAGTTTTGACACTGGGCACCATTTTGACACGGAGAACTGTTGCATTCATCAATATCTGAAAGTAAATATAATGAAGACAATTTAGCATAAATCCATCATATAAATGAAACCAAAAGATTTTTGTTTCATTTTGTACGCAAATGCAACAACAAAAAGAATACATATATAATTTAATAAACCATTACGATTATATATTTTTTTTAAATCGTCTATTCATGGTATACGTTTAAAAACATTATTTATCGTACATACAATTTCAAGATTCCTATCGTGATTTTGTATTGATAAAATTGAACTTTAAATAATTTACATGGAGGAGTATCTACATCAGATAGCAAAGGCAAGTTCAGGTAGGTAAACAGTACCAAAGTATCAAAGTGTGACGTCATACTGGCCAAAATGGCAGGATTGTTGATTCCAAGTAATGTTATCTAAACTATGGCGTGGTGATCACAATGGACAAAACACTTAATTTTCCTCTGCTCCAATCCGTTGCTTGAATTATTTTGAGGTGAACCTCAGTAGTCTATAGAGCCTGATAATACCTTGGTCACAGATTGTACTGGTCCATCCAGGTGGGCAATTACATGTGAATTGATTCAACCCATCCACACATGATGCTCCATTGAGACAAGGGTTGCTCGCACATTCATTGAAGTCTGAAGAAAAAGAACAATAGAAAAAATGCAATGTATCACTGAAACGCCTAATGCATGCCAAAAGATCTTGCAGAAGAATTCAGAATTAAGAAAAGGCATATGCAAGGAAAGTAGACCTTGTTGATTAGAAACTGTTTTGTTTGTAAACGTGATGCAACATTCACATCCCAACGTTTCGTTTGTGAACTGTGTGTCCTTAAAATTTCACAGGTTGTCTTCTTTTGATTTCCATTCATCTTGATTCTCAATTTAAGTCAATATTTTTAAAGTGATTATCATTAATCCTAACAGTCAACTCAATCAACTTTACAAAACCATTATCAACATCTTGATGTTGGAAACTTGACACGTAAATCTCGTATGGCTCTAATCTTACAAGATTACATTACATGGCAATGACATTACCCAAACACTGAATTGTGTACAATAATGATCGATATCAATATTTATTGAGAGATAAAATCCAGTCTTCATTCTGATATCCTTATGTAAGACTTTTTCTCGAAACCGAACGTAACAGAAGGTCTACAAGCCAGGGAGAATGGTCTATATAACGACATCTGACCTCATGTGCCTTCCCAGTGTCGTAACTAGGAATCAGGCCGAGTATATACGGCATCTGCAAGAATCTTTAGTATTGAAGGAGGCAGATTATCTTGAAGAAGAAGAAGAAGAACTACGGGGGAGAGACACACTGCTGGAGACACTTGTCCACAAAGACGGATAAATGGGAGGGGGATTAGAGAGAGAGAGAGAGAGAGCGCGTGCGCGGGAGAAAGGGAGAGGGAAGAAACCGTAATCACTAAGCTTTGTATATTCACAGTCCCTTCCCAAACACAACCAGTGGACCCCTCCCTTAGATGATGCAATAAAGAGCCCCATCAATGGCTTGGCCACAGCTACGCCATGGGGTCTTCCATCAAATGTAAAGTGACGTCATAATGCTACTCACTGGTTTCACAGCGTGTACCGACCCAACCATTGGCACAGTTACATTCGTAGCCATTTACCCTATCCACACAGGTGGCCCCATTCTGACAAGGGTTGCTGGCACATTCGTTGATGTCTAGTGGGACAAGGAAAAGAAAAAGAAGAAAATTAATCATGATAATGATAAGGAAAATAACACTGATGATAATTCAATGCTGCTGCTGCTGATAATAATATTAGTATAGTATAAGTAGTAGTTGTATTGGTGGTAGGAGTAATTTGTTATTTAGATTAACCAAATATAAAGTTGCTCTAAAATGGTTTTAACGTACTCGTCTATAAATTATCGATTTCTTACGAGAGCATTGCAACCTTAATTTCAATGTAAATGTGGGTTCTGATCTTCCGATTATTATAGGCGATCATGAAAGATTGACCATGTATTAAACAAGAATTGATGTATACTTTGAAGTTAAAGTGAAAGAAATTATCGACTCAACCTTCCTAAAAATCCCGTGCAGTGCACATACAAATGTGTATATGGGACTTTACACACATGTGGTAGAACTTTTCAGCTGATTCTCAATATACTCTGAATATAAGGGCATTTAAAGGGACACTTGTCAGTGATATTCTTCCAATTTGACATAAAAAGAATGAGATGTTTAAGTATATAATAACTTACTGCTTTCACAGTGTGTTCCTGTAAATCCATCCAAACAGCCGCAGAGATATCCATTGACTTGATCGATACACATACCATTGTTCTGACATGGGCTACTACCGCATTCGTCAATATCTGTCATAATCAACCAGAGTTTGAACAATATGTTAGCATCAGTGTCGATAGTTTAAACGTGACTAGGGTTCGAATCTCCTGCTATCTCTCATGGTGATAATTTATTTATGTATTACTAAAAATGATCATGAATATAATGATGATAATGATAATAACAATAATGATAACATTAACAATAATACATGATAATAATAATAATAGATGATTGCATGAAAAATTGTAAAGATGATAACAATGATAAAATAATAATAAAAATGATAATAGGAAAAATGACAATAGTGATAAGGAAATAGAATATTAACAAATGCGCCAAATCCATATGACTAATATGCTCAAGGTGCAAAAGAAAACTGAAAATGAAAATGAACAAAAATGAGAATTCTTTTATAGAAAGCTACTGGGTAGCAATTTTTAATTATATTGTATTAAATATATTGTATAGAAGCTGTTTCACTATGACATATATATATATTTATATAAATTTAAGAAGAAAAAACGAAATTCACCTAGGAATCTGAATAATTCTTTACACATTTTTAGAAATAAATTATATCTATTGACCTATTCGTACGAGTACGCATACAATCATGCTGTAAAACTTGAATATACTTATACATGTATTTAATTACTCATTATGATAAAAGCAGCTCTATTCTACTTTGTAAGCGACATGCACTCTAATGCCTGCCAACTAAATGATAGCAATAAAGCACTGAACTGCATCATACAATAGCACACATAATAACACACGGAGAACCAATCACAAGCATTGATTAACACTGTAAAAGACACGACGATTGTACGGTTAATGCAAAATTAAGAAACTAAATACCTGGTGAAAAATAAAGAAGGAATAATGCAAAGACGAAAATTTGCAAATATTTTTTTCTTCAAATTCATATCACTCACAAGCGTTCCTATAACATACCATATACCACACCAAATTGAATGAGAGAGATTGATTTCTATGATAGCAGAAACTAAATGCCTGGCGAAAGCTGGGGAAAAGAATGATTCAGAGACGAAAAATGCAGATGAATGTTTTCATATTTATTTTATTCAAATAGTTGCATACCACACATCAGACCAAAATAATCGAAGTAAAGCGACTTCTGTAAATACAGTCAAGAAGAAATCCCCTTAATTCGTAAACCACACCAACAGATAAAAAAGGCCCGACATATCTACTGCAAACCACATTATAAAGCATACATGGTGCGGAAAATTTGCGATGAAGAAAAAAAGCATACTTTCGAAGCGTGAACAAAGCAATGAATATAAAAACATGAATACTAGAAATGTTATCATTGTTCAAAAGTGAAGCGGTAATATCATTTGTGATTTTGTTTTTTAAATGCATATTATCAGACTAAAATACATAGTGTAAGTATGCAATAGACATATGATTTAGAAAGTAATAAAACTTCACTGCTTTCCGGTTGATCCTAAAAAGTATGTGATTTAAATAACAGAGACAGGAAAATAATATACTCATTCTGCTTTTGCTAATTGAAATGCATGATTTATAAAATGAAATCAAACTCTAATGGAATGTCAACATGCAGCTACATGATATTTTGCTAATTGCATAATATGTGTTCTAGGCTATATGTAAACATGATAACTACAGCGTTCTTGTTTTACTTATATGTAAAGAGGTGAAGCACAGCAAGAGAACAGCAACAGGAAATAACAATTTGGAAGAGAATCAGTAGATAAACAATGAAATGGCCAGCAAAGATATTTCATATATGTCTATTGCTATGATAGTGCGCGAGAGGAATGCATGGAAATAGAGTTCTACCTGTCTCGCAAACGGTACCCGTATACCCGCTAGTACAAGAGCAAGAATATGCATTTATCAAATCTGTGCACATTCCACCATTCTGACAAGGTGTCGAATCACACTCGTTCGTTTCTGTTCCAAAAGAAGAAGAAGAAAAATAAAAGAATTTAACATAAAAAATGATTTTTTTTTTTTTTTTTTTTTTTTTTTTTTTTTTTTTTTTTTTGATAAGTAAATTGATAAGTTTAATGAAATCAATTTTATATCACTAATTTTCCTGTTATAACTGATCTAGTAATTTATCATAACAGAATGTTGTCGCAATTCCACTTTAAAACATATTATTCATGAACATTTTTATGTGATGATATATTAAACAGTACTTGGTCCAATCTAGAGAAAATGTAAATGTGGCATGTCATTTCTTTGCAAAGTTCTTTTCTGATATGGCACTAAAATATATGTTCATCCTAGTACATGTCCTGTCTCATTTTTACTATTAAAAAAAAATCACATATACTGAGAGATAAGGAATCAATAATCATTTTCCTTTTCAACTTTAAAAAACGACAGGATCGCTCAACTCTCTATTGTGGAGCCTAATCTAAATAAGGGTAATGGCGTCACCTGTTTCGCAGACCGTTCCAGTGTACCCTGAAGCACAGGAACAGATGTATCCATTGACCAAATCCCCACAGTTTCCTCCATTTTGGCACGGTAAGCTATTACATTCATTGATATCTACAAACACAATGGAACAAAACAAAATGGGTTAGCAATACTTCTGTTTTCTTTCAAAGTGAAAATATGCATCACACATCATAATGAATGTAAAATATATCATACACTATGAAAAAAAAGTGTTAACCGATCAACAGTATAACGGTTGAATCCAGCATGTTACAAGTATTAATTTGCCATTTTGAAAGTATAGTCACTCCTCGGCCCTTTTCAAATATTGATTTGACATTTGAAGTTATTAAATGTACCTGCACATCGTGTGAACAAACACACGATTTTGGACCACTTTATAAGTTTTGACAATAGAATACCTTTGACGATGTGACCCATTGTATTAAATCTTTTTTTGTGATTGTTGTTAGGGACATATTGTTTTTTCAAGGAGAGTATATACAGAAGATAAGGATACCATCATTATCATTGTAATGGTTTGAAACCCAAAGAAAGACATTGCTCTTTTTAATAAAAATGTCTTTCTACTTACTTTGCTGGCAGTTATCGCCAGTCCATCCCGACGCGCATGCGCACTGATAGGCAGCCACTAAATCATCACAGATTCCTCCATTGTCACAAGGGTTGCTAACACATTCATTGATATCTGTGGTGAAAGACAAAGTAACAGTATTGGTATCATATACATGTACAAGAAAGAGATTTTACAATCACAACTTAAACAAAAATCAAATAAATGACAATTATTTCATTTATGGGTGGTACCAAAAGTTTTAGATAGGGCATATCTAATAAAATGGTTTGGCAACAGGGAATTTTTTTGTTGAAAATTCAAATTTGCTGAAAACACTTTTAACAAGGGCAAATCTTTCAATTGATATGAATCAGCACAATAAGAGACAGATATAAACCATTAAAACTGAGATTTACCGTTTCTGAAGCAATACTAAACATTCCACGTAACTTACTTTCTCCGCATGTGACTCCAGTATAGCCGCCCAAACAGACACAGCTGAAGCGAGCAATCATGTCCACACAGTCACCAAAGATACACGGGTTACTCGCACATTCATCGATCTCTATATGAACGAAAGAAAAACGATTGTTACCGATACAGCCATTACCCTTGATATAACAATGTTAGATGATGAAGGCCAATTTAAAAGAAAACAAGCGAGAATAACTGAGAATACTAAAATTATGACCTAATGTGTTTGACATA
>BEXV01000834.1:11338-33290 GCA_003118195.1 Hemicentrotus pulcherrimus | reverse complement strand
CCTTTGACCTACGTACTCCAAAATCTAATCAGATCGTCTTCCTATGGTGATAAATACTATTCCCGAGTCTTAAGTTTAAATCTTAAATGGTTCTTGAGATATGGTGATAACGGACGGACGTACGGACGGACGGACGGACGGACAAAACCCGAAAACATGATGCCTCCGGCACCACCTTCGGTGGCGGAGGCATAACAAAAATCAAATAAATGACAATTATTTCATTTATGGGTGGTATTAACAGTTTTAGATAGGGCATATCTAATAAAATGGTTTGGCAACAGGGAATTCTTTTGTTAAAATAATAAAAACGTTACTTATAAAGCGCTTACCATCGAAGTCTCTAAGCGCTACATACACAAAATAGACTGATATACAATTACATCTTATACAAAAATAAAAATGCAAATAAACCTACAAATTACAATACATACGGAATAGATCTAGTCTACACATCAAAGTGAACAGAGTTAATTAATCATCAAACGCCATTTTAAATAAATGTGTCTTGAGACAAGTTTTGAACAGACTAATGGTTTGACAATTTTTTACATTTAAAGGTAATCTGTTCCAAAGTTCAGCAGAAGCTTTGCAAAAGGAGCGATTACCATAAGAAAAAGTGGACACAGAAGTAGATAGGAGGTTTAATTGTGAAGATGACCGTAAATTGCGTGAGGGTTTGTATTCCTGAATCAATTCTAGCAAATAAATTGGTGCCAATTCATGAATACATTTATAAGTTATAACTAAGATTGTGTACTTAATGCGGTACTTCACCGGTAACCAATGCAATTCACGAAGAACTGGGGTAATGTATTCAGAAGAACGTGTGCCCGTTACGAGCCTAGCAGCAGAGTTTTGGATTCTCTGGAGTTTTGCAATATGTGAGTCCGGAAGGCCATAAAGAAGGCTATTGCATTGATCAATACGGCATGTAATAAATGCATGTATAAGGGTTTCGGTAGATTTTTTATCAAGAAAATTTCTAATACGACCTATCTTGTAAAAATTCAAACTTGCTGAAAACACTTTATAAAACCATCAAGTAAAGACAAATTTTCCAATTGATATGAATTAGCACTATAAAAGACAGATATAAACCATACAAACTGAGATTTACCGTTTCTGAAGCAATACTAAACATTCCACGTAACTTACTTTCTCCGCATGTGACTCCAGTATAGCCGCCCAAACAGACACAGCTGAAGCGAGCAATCATGTCCACACAGTCACCAAAGATACACGGGTTACTCGCACATTCATCGATCTCTATATGAACGAAAGAAAAACGATTGTTACCGATACAGCCATTACCCTTGATATAACAATGTTAGATGATGAAGGCCAATTTAAAAGAAAACAAGCGAGAATAACTGAGAATACTAAAATTATGACCTAATGTGTTTGACATAGTGTGTCAATTTGGAGTTGGTAGCATAATGTGCACAATTTTTGTGAAGATGGGCTTCTCAAATATCGTTTTATGCAATAAATTATATTAGCACTATATACCATCCCCTTCTCTCTTTATTTCCCCCCCCCCTCTCTCTCTCATCAATTCTCTGTTAATGTATACCTGTATTAAGAACATGAAAACACATTTTAGATGAATTAATCTACAGAATTATCTTTGTAATATTTATACGATTTTATAATATACTAGTATGGTATCTTACCAAAAGATTCATAATGAAACAAGTACAACATTGTGGCAAATACATCATGCGATGTCTTTCTAGATAATGAATCGAATAGGTAGTAAAGCTGATACAAAACGTCCAGATTACAACAAAAACAGTTTTAAGAGTAAAAATGGTAAGGATGACATCAGAGATTTAAAAGATCTGGATTTAAGAATAATAAAAAGGTATACCATTTTGGCATTGTGGTCCTTGAAATCCAAGCAAACAGGTGCAGATATACCCGTTGATCTGATCAGTGCATACTCCGGAATTCTGACATGGTAGGCTTAGACACTCGTTTATTTCTGCGAATAGTCGATTGTTAAGAGGCAAATAGATATTATGATAACAATACAATAATGAAAAGTAACACTCTGCGTGACAAGGAATCTACTATTCCTATTTCGTATTTGTCTACATATTCAGATTTTTAGATTGATTGGTCGACGAGACCAGTGGATCACCGAACTCTTTTTGGTCTCGTGCACATTTGCCGTAATGATAGAGTCATCAGAAATTTGGGATTTAACCATGGTAACATATTCTGGAAGATAACTGGTTAGTATACTGCTATTGGTACTTCTGCATACGATTATATTTGAATGAAGGAAACAGAAATACCGCACATATATCAAAATAATTAATGATTTTAGACATCTGGCAATTACAAAATTGATTGTTGTTTGTTGAAGTTAACATATTTACATCTGCTTGTATTTAGCAATCAATGTAACTGTTTGCATATAGTTCGGGGTCTAGTTGGTTTGACATTTTATAGCATTTTGATATCCCAACAAAGAGATGTCAGGTATTCAAAAGTGCATGGATACAGAAGTTTCTTTTTTAAATAAAATATTAGGCACATGAATGTTCTGTCTGTCTTCTGTATCACTGTAGCGCAGCCATCAGTATTTTTTTTTTTTTATAAATCTGAAATCCTTTCAAAACCACTTGTCTTGGCCCTTGGGTTAGTTGCACAGCATTAGTTTAAAAGTGAACGAAACATCTTACCTTATTACAGTGAGGGATACGGCTGCATCCTCGAAGTCGTCTTGTTGATTTCATCATCGGGTATTCGTTGGTATCAGATATCAAGTCAAATATCTTCAAGTCAATACGACAGCAACATGTAGTTCGCTGTCGATCGACCAAACTTATTGCAGAAGCGCAGCGTAAATTCTTGCACTAAAATTAAACATCTTACCTACAATATCCTTTCAAAATACAAATGTCACATGAAATTACCGCACATGATATTTAGGAATGTAAATTAAGTTGAATGAACGCTAGAGTTATTCTCCATTTCAACAAAACACTTTATCAATAAAGCATTGAATTGTATGGGCTATATGTAAGTTGTTCATACCTATTTCACAGTGTGTTCCCTCGTAGCCATTCTGACAATCACACGTATATCCATTGACGCCATCAACACATAGACCACTATTCTGACATGGGTTGCTGATGCATTCGTTGATATCTTTATTTAAAAAAAGCAAAACAAAGATTTAAACAACCAACAACAAAATACGAATCCTTTAAGGATACCACATACTACGCATTACCGATTCTGCACCCTGTGTCTTCTGTTGAAATAATTTATTCGAACTTAGGTCAGTATTCATCATAGTTCAATTTATTGTCAAATTTGAAAGTGACTTATTGTCTTTAGTACTTGAAAGAATATATGTTCATCTGAAGGAACACGGATTCTTTGCACTACAAATTAAAAATGTGTTAACGAGAGATCGAGGAGACGTTTATCATATTGGTTTGACCTTAATGATCCAAATTGTGTGTCACAATGTGTACATGAATTTGCTATATTGTGCTTTCGCATTTTCAAAAATACCTAATCCATTACGATTTCATGAATCATACATGCGTGTGTTTTACTTGGATGCGTTTCAGATATAGGATTATTATTTGGTTGTTAAAAATCCATGTTAAGAACAGATTTTCATAAAATGTTTATCGAAAATACTTACTCTGATCACAGTTTGTGCCCGTCCATCCAGCCTGGCATGTACACGTATATCTATTTCGACCGTTAGCACACTGAATAGCATTGGCACATGGGTTACTGTCGCATTCGTTTACATCTGATGAAAGAAAAAGAAAAACAATATCGCATTAATTACTGTATCTTTTCAGATACAGTAAAAAGCTCGTTCATCAACGTATCACCGCATAATCTTAGGTCTATTTATCAGACATCAAAGAATAAATCCACATTCACGTCTTTTCATAAAACCGTTGTTAAAGTTTTCCAGTCAATTCACAAATGCTGATGTCCATAAAATGTGTCAGCTTTTTTAAAAGAAACTTCTTCTCAGGAATGTGTGTCCGCTCCACTGAGTAAAATTTGGACATTCTTAATCGTCTTTGTTATTTGGAGATTTGTTTGAAATTTATAGTTGGACAATTTAACGAGATCTCCCTGGGTATGGAGGGATAATGTATACTTACCCTCAGTACAGACGACACCGGTCCAGCCAGAAGTGCATACACATGTAAACATGTCTAATCCATTTATACAGCCACCTCCATTGAAACATGGCGATTGTCCACATTCATCATAATCTGAACAAAGAGAAGATCAATATTAATAGGTAAATTACAAATTTGTGTTGTTCCCTCCATGGAACCATAAAGGTCATACTTTCTAGATGTACATGATCATTAAAAGTAACGTATACATACTCGAAGATTATTAATAATGATAATAAGAATAATAATATGTCTTGTTTACCCACGGTAGTCGTATCAATATCAATCATGTTTTCCCTGAGGGCCCTGCAATCATATCATTCCAAAGCTTTAGCCTGGCTACCTTGAAAAGGTGCTCAAGCGTTCAAAGAATTTCTTCTTACCGGGTACCCATTTACCATTAAGTGAGGAGAATGCTCGAGTCATGAAGAAATGGAGGGAAGGAGAGTCATCATGGCGTGAAAGTCAGTTAACCCCTCGAAAGAGGAAAAATGGTGACTTTAATAAATGGTGATGCTGATGGAGTCCTTAAGTATGCAAGTTTGTTACTCGGTATACATCTTCCAGAATAAGAATAACATATATGACTCTACTGGCTTACCTAGGTCACAATTAATACCATGCCAGCCAGAATCACAGTCACAGCTATAGCGGTTGATTCCGTCCACACAATTACCGTTCACACAAGGAGAGCTTGCACACTCATCGATATCTGTAAAGAAAAAAATACATTGAAAATGTATAAGATCCAAGGGAATATATATACTGTAGATCATTTGTGATTTGAAACCTTTTGTATAACTTGTATTTGGATTCAAAGTAATGAAAGTTGTAATTGCTGGCATTCTGATGGAGATTTCTTAAAAGCCATATGCATCAAAGAGGTAACTTTGGTAGCATTGATACTAACTTTGATCGCAGATAGTTCCTGTCCATCCTGAACTGCACACACAGGTGAATCTATTGACAGCATCCTGGCATACACCTAGGTTCAGACAGGGCTGACTGGCACATTCATTGATATCTGTAAAATAACATAATATCAAATAATCCATTATGAGATAGCTCCTATTGGTACGAATATGTGATTGGTTCTATTCTTTTTAAATTATATGTAGATCAAAACCAAGTAAAATCTAGAACTAATAACAATTAAGAAAACAGACATTTGCGGTTCGGGTGTGCAATATAAGATTTGGACCGCCCTGATCTTCTTTCTTTTCCTGAACGATGAGCTCTTCAGGAAAACATAACTCCCTTCGCTGGTCTAAAGAATGATACATTACACACCCTTATACAAGTCCATATCTGAATAATATTGATATTAGTCGCATGAATCTTTTATCTTTTTATGGTATGAAACACGAAAAACTATGATCACACCTATTACAGGACTTTACATGTTAAAAACGAATAGTGTGCAAGGAAACAGACGTTACTCTCATAAACTCTAAATGCTTATCATCTTCATAGTAAAGCTTGAGTGCTTAGCAACTTCTGATATATTAAAGATTACGTGATACTTGACAAAAATGAAATACATAATCAGATTTTGATAAAGTCATGATTGGATGTATCAAAATGATCATCAATATAAAAACAATTTTATCTCAAGATTTCTTTTTGGATAAAAAAATAAAAAACGATGTTGGTAGTTTATTATTAATCAGATTCTATAGACAAATGCACACGGTTTAGATTCATGAATGGGGCACGTATAAAGATAAACGTTAGACTAAGTTCATAAAAGTGCTAATATTCAACATTAACAAAAGCATCAACGTCCATATGTTTATGAAAGATAATATTTACCTGTCTCGCAATTAGAGCCTTCAAACCCAGATGCACATATGCAGTTATATCCATTAACAATATCCCCGCATGTACCTCCGTTTCGACAAGGATTACTGGCACATTCATCAATATCTGTGAAAAGAATGACTAGGGTGAATTCGGTGCTATTCGTCTATCATAAATACAGTAAAACTGCTTTAATAAGCGACCAGGCTTAGAAAGACTACCTGTCTATAAAGATCACATTTTTCTTTGTACAGTGCGATAAGAAAGCACAAAGGATAATAATTGAGACAGAAGAAAAGACGGTAAAGTTCCAACGTCAATGTGATAATAAATGGTAATATTATCTACTACATAAATTAGTATTTAAGTTAATACAAAGGGTTTTAAAGTATGCTACACTGTGATATACATGTATGTCTGTACAACTATTTGTAACACTGTCTATTTTGATTATTAAATAAATGCTTACAGTATGAATACATTTTTTGTCAATATAGTACACTTGTACTTACTGAGGTGACAGAATTCACCAGTCCATCCGGGAGCACATGAGCATGAATACTGGTTGACCTGATCGTTACAAGTCGCTCCATTCACACACGGGTTACTGGCGCACTCATCAATCTCTGTAGGATCATAAATAATAAAAGGATTGATTCAAATCTGATTCATGTAACAAAACGTTCACTTGATCTTATCCCCCTGTCACACCAGGAGACCGACACCAGACCGAACAAACATTACCTTCAATGGCCGAGAATCGGTCGGTTTGGAGTCGGTATGACTCGGTTTGACGGTATGACTATGGTAGCATGAAAAAAAAGTACCAAAGAAAATGAAATCAATCATTTGGAATTTTCCTTGTGATTGTAATGACAAAACAGCCCAAGTGTTTCTTTACTGCCATGCTAAGATGCATAGTAGAAAATTGCTATCTCTGCTCCTTCGTTGGCACCCTGTGAGTATGGGGTAGTTGCTGGTAGATATATTTGGTCGGATGTAAACACCGCCGGCAGTTACACGATGGAACACAATGTTCATGCCGTTTTTAAAACAATAAACCTCAGTGAATCGTGCTTGTATTAATAAAAGCAACGTAACATTTGAAAGCAAATCACTTTATTTCAGGATAAGTAAGGAATTGTATTTATAAAGCCCATAGTCTCTTCATGATAAACGTTTTTTTTAATAATTAAAATTCTTTTTTTGTTGAATATCTGGGACGCACTGTATATACACTCCCATAAATAAATACCATTGGGGTTGACACTATTTTCAAACTGTTTGACACAGTGTTGGTCATTTGGAATTCCCAGATTGATCCGTTGATAAAAAGTGTATGTGACAGAATGTGGGCGCACCAAATTTAACCAAAGACATGATTTGAACGCGTTTATGTATATTCACACTATTTTCGTAACAAGTGCCATTTATAGTATGACGTTTCAATCATTCGAAATTTCTGCTACTCGAAATTTCTGCTACATTTTTTCCGTTTCTTACTACATTTTTGTTCATTCATTCCGATGCCTACATGATCGGATTCCTTTGAATTTAAAAATCCTTTTCATAAAAGACTAAAACATGGTGTTCCCGAAAGTTCCATTTGTTAATTATCACCATGGACACCACAATACGACATCTAGAATTATTCTTTTTCATCTAACTTACCCGTCTCACAACGTGCACTCGTGTATCCTGGCTGGCACACACATGTATAACCGTTGACTCCATCAACACAATTTCCTCCATTGGCGCATGGCAAACTAGAACACTCATCAATATCTGGTGAGGAGAAAAGATAACTCGTGTAAGAACATTTGGATCAATTGTAGTGAAATGCCATTTCAAAACTCATAATTGCACTATTGTAGTAAGTGTATATTTTAATAATTAATACTTTTTGTCACGTCCTTACAAATATCTATGGGGTTGTTTGAAGCAATAAAAATCATTGCTGACACAATTATTAAAAACTCACCGTGCATATTTTGGAAAGTGTAAGGGCTGAATTCAATACATCATTTCGGTGAACACTAGTTAAATCTCATTTGACACAAAAGCTTTTAGGCCCATTGTCTATCAATCCGGGGCAATTATCCCGGATATATACTTACATACGGGTACTCTGTTAAAACCATTATGACCCCCCCCCCCTGAATTTTCCTATAGAGAACTTATTCCCAGGACACCTTTCCTGTCGAATAACAATCCCCAGACAATTAACCTTTTTTGGGGATAATATCCCCAAGACAACTATCCCCATGACAACCATTCCTAAAGGCTTCAGTAATTGCCCGTCCGTCAATTAATATTGGGCGATAGCTTTGAGGACTACATTTCTTAAAAACGCGTCTCATACTAAGCCCGCACTTATTACTTACTGGTGTCGCAATTGGTTCCGCTCCATCCAGCGTCACACGAGCAGATATATCGGTTGATCTGATCAAAGCACATCCCATTCTGACAGGGATTACTGTTACACTCATCAATATCTAGCAACAAGTCACAAAGGTATTAATAAAAGCATGAACGAATGGGTTACTGCTAATATAATAGCAAAGCACCTCTAAGTATCCAATTTAATCAAAACATATTATCTCTGCTAAAATAGGGGCTCTGATAATAGCAAGGAATCAATAGGTATTCGGTTACAAGTAGTCAAAGCGTATATTCGTATAAGTCTTACTGCTCCCATTTAGCGAGGAATAACAATTATTCAATCCAATTTTATCAAAATATGTATGTAATCACCATTCATAAAGGGTTATTGATTATATTTAGCAATGAATCACGTATTTGATTTAGTCAAAGCAAGCTACATAATCTCCTTTATATTGACGTTTACTGCTCATTTTATTCAGATAATGCCATGTTTGGTGTTTTTTTTATTTCTTTTCCATTATTCACCAAATATTATCCGCGCGTGCGCACATAATTACATATTCATGAATATTAATCATATTTTTTGTAACGTGTAAAGAACTTACTCGTGGTACATGTTGTTCCTGCCCAGCCAGCTGTACAAACACAATCGAATGTGAACACGCCATCTACGCACACTCCAGAGTTCCGACACGGAGACTAAGCACATGCATCCAGATCTATTTAGGACACAAAAGAAAGCCATTAGTGAGGAAAGACGAATTGTAAAAGACTATATTGTATGAAAATAATTTCAAAAGAATTAACTTCAATGACGAAATATGGTCATAATCGGAAATCAACTACAAAACAAAAGCTTTTACATGTAAAACATTAACGTACAGCAATTCCAATAGTCTCGTGCGTATATTTAAAAAAAATTAAACAAATAAATAAAAGATAAAAAAGTACTAGCGCGACAATAACGTTCTACATAATCCGAAGATGATGGTTAATATAATTATATTCAAATTGCCTTTTTTGCATTAACAAAAGACTGTTTTTTTTTGTTGTTCTTATTACCTGCGATGTATTCAACTTGAAATCCCTTTTCCTCGTTGTTGAAATCACTGTTGAAGATCATCCAAGCTTGTCTATCGTCGATCAATTCTTCAATTGGCAGTGAGAGGTTAGTCCCGGTTAACTGGACCTGACCATCACCGTAGGCCGGTAAAGCCCCACGACCAATCTCTAAGAAATCCTTGTTGGTTTCGAGTTTGAACTCAGTCAGTCTGATCTGGATGTTCTGGGCGTTAGGGATTCGGATGAGATAGATACATACCTCGTTGGATCCATAGTTTAGAGGATAATTAGGAGATGAAAAGATCCCGGCTTGAGAGAAGTATCTACCTCCACATGATCCGTCCCAATCTAGATGGAGAGAAAAGGTTTAGATGCCTTTAGTCGAAACAACTACATCATCATAATTATCGCTGCCGTTGTCGCTTAGCGTCTATTTTTCCCACGCTCGTTGGGGTTGGACTTTTCATTTCCCTCATTATGTACCTTCGCCGCGCCTTCCAGTCTTCAGCATCAGCCTGGATAACGCCTCACATATCTTCCTAGTGTCTCTATCCAGGTCTTGTGAAGGGCTAGCTACCACGGTGTTTTGAGCCCACAACCTGGAAGTTAATTGCTCTCTGTAGTACAGCCAATGACTTTCCTCTCTCTGTACCGCATGGGTGATGGCCTTATACCATCTCAGTCTACCCATCCTTAACCCAATCAAATTGTATTAACTTAGTACATGTATTAATTACTAAACTGGAAAACTGGAACGATTGAAAGTACCTCCGACAGGTTGCATACAAAGTCATGGTTTTCATTAACTTCCACAAACAATTCTATTTAAGTCACTGGATGATATACAACATTAATTCAAAGTAATTACAACATAAAGGTGGAAAATAAAACGTCGTTTCATTCGCCGTCATAAGTCGGCATACGTTACCTGGTTGATTAAAAAAAGTTTGTCACAAGCATGTTGTCATCAACATTGATCTTTTGATAAAAAATAGCGAAAATAACGAAATAGATGGTTTTATTACCATAGCTTTTTGGACAGTTTATAAATCGATTTTGTTACGAAATTATAAGGGTGTTGATAATAGAGAATCCGGTTTGAGTTTTTTTATTTGCTTCTGAACTACGAAAGAGACTAGAAGTTAACAGGAAATTTACTGGTAAACCTTTGTTTAGACTTCCTAATGTATTATCTGATTTTGTTTGATATTGTGAAATGAAAGTTTTCAGATTATGAATAAATGCTATTGAAAGAAAAAAAAAGGGTCGAAATTTACAAGCTTTCAAAATAATGAAAGCTTACGTTCTGAGAAAACGCCAAAAACGAGACAGATAACTTCAATCAATCTAAACTATATTTTAAAAAAGATTCATCGCCCAAGAGAATATATTCAGCAGGATGACGATGCATTTTGTAAGATTGTTTTAATTAAATAAACACATATTTCAATTGATACTAAAATGAAATGCGGATAATCATATCAATCAAAGAGATATCCTTATTCAAACTAGAAATCTTTCAAAAAATTATAATTTGTTTAAACCTATATTATTACTCATGGATAAATGTGCTTACTTGAGAATGTAGTATCACAGTTTGTTCCTATGAAACCAGGCTGACATATACAGATATAGTGATCAGTGCCCTCTTGACACGCAGCGCCGTTTCTACATGGAGAGCTGTTGCATTCTGTACAAGACGAACAAAAAGTGGAACATATTAACAAATTAATACTAATGTACCTCTAATAATAACTCCAACAACACCAAGAATAATAGTAATAATAATGATAAGAATAATAGTAATACATTATTGTAATAATTATAATAACAATGATGATAATAAAATAGTGCAATACATTGAAACGCTTTATATGTATAAGCGTTATTTAAGCGGAAAGTAGTAAAATGGGCATTTATTATGTAGAATGTAAACTCGAGTCGTAGACTTTTATCTTGTTATCTTTAGGTAACTTTCTTTACTTATCTCATCTTTCTTCTGTCCTCTGTTGTTGAGAATGTATGTACGATTTGTTTTGTTATATATGCAAAATTAGTTTGTATCTTGTTTATGCTATGTATTTATTTTGGGGATCATTCTCGTCAGGCCAATTTTGGCTTTCAGGATTCCCCACTTTCTTTTATTTTATGTTGATAATGAACAAACATGTATATACTTTTGATGTTTTTTAAAAGAGAGAAATAAATAAATAAATGAAATGAAATACTACTAATAAGTATGAACATATAACCGTAATAATTATCATATTAATGAAGATAATGGTGATGATGAATTAGAACAAGTAGTACGAAAAATATTCGCATGCTACTGCTTCTACACTGTACTACTACTAATACTACAAAGAGTAAGGATAATGATATTTTATATTTATATTGCGTACATATCCACGACGCAAGGTGCTCAAATTGCTCGAATGTTATCCAACACAAACACCACTACATTGTATGTTGATTTTTCTTTCATTTCCATTGTATCATTTTTATCACAGTATAATCGTATTTTGTTGCGCTCTTACTAATTGAAACGCGTTTGATCTCATGTTCTATATTTGTCCACCTTTGTTGCTTATCGAAGAGTCTTAAGGAGATAGTGCTCAAATTTACGTGAGTTCGGTAAATTCATCATTTAAAGATGTCATTCATGAAAATAAAAGAAATCGGACCAACTGTTCGTGTGCATTAAATACAAAATATATATATGTAGACTATGTTATAACAGGAAGTTGTAATAAAGGTTTCTGTTTTACCACTAACTCGACCTATCTTCATAATATTTTGCTCTGCCGCCTTACAATGACTCACGAGAACAAATAATCAGCATTATACGACAAGAAAGAGACCGAAGCCATTACAACGCTAAACAATCAATGCATTCCATCCATAATCCATGCATGACTGCCTCTATGCTTTAGCTACCATAGCAACGCGTGTGCCCGTTGCTATGGAGCATCCCAGCATGGTATTGACTATTTTCAACCATGGCTGAACAGGTGATTCGTGCCTACCGTTGTCTGCTCATCAATTATTGGGAAGTAAAATAGCAAACTACAGTTTAATATTGCCAGTATTCTTGATTTCTAATGGAAGGGAGTAATCTAGCTAGACAATTAAAATGATGTATACATACGAATCCTAAGTGGGTCTGAAAACAGGAACCCAATAAGATAAGCCTAGTATTGAGCGAGGTTACTGTTCATCGCTTTTTTACAGTATATGTATTCAGACTATACTTCAATGTCATGATTAATTGATTCTCTTATTGACCTAGTGGGTTTTTCTTGTTATTATTCCAGCCAGTGTATTCATGTAAGTCTGTGGCTAAAATGAAAAGACATAATGAAAGTCACCGAGGAGTAAACAAACAATTTTATGTCTATAACAAACTTAAACCAAGTACAAATAGACAGTTACGTATAGCAGAGGGTAAATATACCATCGTTTTTAGGTTAATTATATCCACAAAATTGAGCTTAATAGTGACTTGCGTGCGGAATGCATTTGTTTAGGTTAACTTAAAACAATTTTTATTTCATAACATCGGGGTTTTTTTCCTGTTAATGTGGGTCTTTTGCCTTAAAATCGACATGATTATTAATGTTTTTTGTGGCCTCTACTCTGGATGAAATATTTAAATGATTTGTGTTTGGCAATATTTCAGGGGCAATTTGCAGCCATTAATATGCAGCCACTAGCACAGCGGGGCACTGTCCTTAAGTAGCTACGTGCACTCGCAGATAGAAATATATGTCTGAGGGGTTGTCGTCTTGTTTAATTTTCACAGATATGCTAACCTAAACTCATGATATAAGACATTCCGTTTTCATTATGTTCTATATGCGTAGTTGGAGGTACTCCAAGCATGGACAGGAAAATTGATTTCTTCCTTACAAAATAAGGTTTAAAATGATCTTAAGGAGCTGGAACATCACCGCAATACATGAAAACATAGAGAGCTATATTTCCATTCTGTGACGTTCTAAAGTGAATAGCCTTTCTTTTTACGTCCTTCAAAACTATTGATATCAGACCATTGATTGCACCCCTCACACTGACACCTCATGACCTTGGCGGAAATTCACACTCACCCTTATATCAAATGGTGCGTTGTGTTTACAATTTATTTTAATTTGATTGAGAAATTTAAGGTTGACCAATGGTCAATTACTGAACGTGGTCACGGTCAGATGGTGGTTGGATGTCTTAAATGTTACTTGGGGCTTCGGTCATGTCAGTAGCAGGCATACCTGTGTAGTTGTGAATCTCTGTTACATTTTGTTACGCCGAACAATGTAAGAAAGATTTGGTATATTATTTCACATTCTCAAAATGATAGATAAAAAACTTTTGATTTTAATAATTTAGAACAAAATAACTGCATGGACATGAGTGTCATTCGCCCCCAAAACACCACACCATGCATTCTTTGCTCTTGGTTGAATAATGTCCTTCATTCATGTTTATATTTTGTTTTCAAGTTTCCAAGAAATTCAAAGTCTATCCATTTTTAGACACTGAATCTAGAAAGAAACGACAAAATAAAACGTTTCTTTGAGCATTATCACGAATCACAAGTGACTAAAAGAAGAAGAAAACACTGCAAAGAAGCCAGTACAACATACCTAAGTTTGATATCAGCTCGTTTGAATACTGAGCAATTCTTTACGACTACGTGGCATTCGATCAAACGTATTTAATTTATTTTTCTTAATGCAAGAACATGCACCAAGATACACTTGAACTGTTTCATGTAAATAAATTCAGTTGAAAGTAATGACATGAGGGAAAGAAAAGGAAAAAAAAACATGGCCTCAATTGGACATCACTCAAGTTCATCTGCTAGCGATATTAGCTCATAGTAAACATCGAAATCGCAGGTAAAATCACAGCTTGCCAACAATATTGTTTACTCTGTAATAACACGGCAAACATACCTCAACAGATGGAATTCACTATTCCCGAGTATTAGAATATACCGAAGAAAGGAATTGGGGGTGATGGTATTGATGTCAGTCATTTATCTTTGCAAATCTAGTTAGTCACCAATTAATTGGTACATGTACTTGATAATACCAATTCACGCATTTCATTTTGTTCTTAAGGCCATATTTCAATGGAGAAACAAAATAAATATGAAAGTGAAAGCAGGGAAATCAAAAGAAGATTATACTGCTTGGATAACATTGAAGGAAAGAAAATACAAAATAAAAATACAAGAGATACATGTATGAAGTTTTTGACACCGATATCGTTAAACTATAAACTCAAATGGGCGAAATTTTCTTGGGCTACAATTTATTTGCCAATTATCAATTCGTTCGAAAAAGGCCTACTTAAATTAAAATCATCATATTTTCTCATTTGACCGTTTAACTAGAAATACTAATAGGTTCCATAGAGCCCATTAATTATTTTGAATTTTTTGAAGATATCAAGTTGTCGGTGATTATTACCTTTGTTACGCGTAAGACACTGGCTATGCTTTGAAAAGTGGTCAGACTGTTTATCACATCTTTCTAAATTATTGCTCTAAGTACGACTGTACAGACTTCCGAAAAATCAACTCTAGTAACTCTGATCATGTAATCCATCATTGGAATGCTCAAAAAGGTAAGACGTACAAGGCCTTTGAACTTGCCTGAGAGTGACAAGTACATGTGGTTGCAATCGTGTTTCCACCACCAAACAAATTTGTGGGGTTTGGGAAGCTTTGGGTATGGAGGGGAGGTGGATAGGTAAGATTGTGTGTCTGTCTGTCTGTGGGTGAGGCTCTTTAAAAAAAATATTCATTTAGTGCACAACATATCATGTTAGTATTTTGTTATAAATGAGCAATAACTTTCAACTAAACGTATGTTTGGTTATGCATTTGTAATAATTTGAGATGTAAAACAAATGGAGAGTTGCAATTTGTTATCATATTTTATTTATGTTAATGTTAATGTAATGTTAACATAATGTTAATGTTAATGTTAATGTAATGTAACCCCAATATCTTGCAGTATTATGACAAATTATATATATATTATAATTCTGTTATTATTTGTGTGCATTGAATGAACAATGAAATATCTTTCAAAGAAAAAACAAGCCAAGGTTCATAATGAATAGTTATGACTGACGTATCCGGAAAGTCTTTGTCTTACTTATAGATTGAAAGGGCAACGCCCAGATGAAAAGTCGATATGTCATGTACGAATGGGTTATTGTGCGAAGCGATTCTCAACCTTTCTACATAATTATGTTATTATTTTGAATGGTCTTTACCCGGACCTAAAGTTAATGCTTATACATTATAAGCGTTTTAGTTGATTCGTATCGCTTTATATCCGGGTAGATTATTGAACGAGATAAAGTAGAAAGTCACAGGGTTTGACATTGTTCCATTTCACAGCGTAATGAAAAGATAAGTCTAATAGACAGGCACTAAACGTTTCAACTAGACCTTTACCGATACAAGTACAAAGAACTATGAAGTGATACATACTCTATTTGGAAGATACAAGACTTCCTTCATCATCATCAAAATGATAACTATACTTATATCTTGAGATTGAAAAATAGATTATATCAACCCGTATTCAGCCTTTAAAAGATATTTTCCTATTCTGAATCTTATTTAATTCACAAAATGAAAAAGTAAAATTACAAGTATAATTATTCAGATTGTATAATTTCTGCTTTAGATATTCAGCGACTTAATTATAGAGCGTATTAAGGGATTTAATTAAGATTTAATCAGAGTTCTGTTCTTTCTGTATAATATATGGATTCGAGAAAATGAGCAGCAAACCTCGTTCTCTTGGTGGGACCCTTACGACACACGATTTATAATGTTAATTCTGTACTAAATTCTGATATATCCCACAACATTTTAGAAAATCCTTTTAAAAATTTCATATTAGGCATTTAGCCCAAAAAACTACAACTGACTGAAGCAACTTTTTTAAAATAACTTTTTAACTTCCCCTGGAGTCTCGAATTTATACGACATTCTGGGGAAAGATTTCCTTTTGCGACAGCCACCTATTCACTATGTCATCTAACCCTAACCCCTTTTTATCATGTTTTATATATCATATTATTAATATATATATCCTTCTAAGCTGTACTGGATGGCTGTCGCAAAAGGAAGTCTTTCCCATTTTGGAAAAAAATGCAGTAATATTCAAATATGTGATGGGCGGGAAACCCAGTCAATGACTGAAAAGCAAAATCTACCCCAGCATCTTTCAGTAATCTCAGGCCTTAATAAGTTATACCTACATTATTTTAACAGAATCAAGTATCCGCATTAATATATTGTCATATCATTTATCATGCAAATGAATGCGGTTCATTTGTTATAATGGAAATATCAATTATGTAATGCCATTTTATACATCTTATAATGAGAAATGTCATATATTGTGGAATATCAAATAGCGACATTAATTGTACGTTAAATGTCTTTTATAAGCGGCAGAAACATTACATAGTACGAGCACAACACAGGTACATTACCAGCACAACAATTTACTCGAGTTTGGAAGTTATTCTAGGAGTCCTGTTTTCATTGAGAGCTTCAGTGGGTTTTAAATGGAATACAATAGAGCTTACACAATGCGTCCGAATGCACAAGTAGCAAAAACAGGTTTTTAAATGATGCATAGTATACTTTAAGAAAATACTAACCTCCTACTGCTTCGGAGCCAGGAGAATAAATAGCGACCAGCAAATTCAAACCAAGTATAATCCTGAAATCCATGATCTCCTTCAAATACTGGTATTCACTGATGGTAAGTCTGAGATCGGAAAACAATCCGAATGTTCTTGTGGCTGCAAAGC
Organism: Hemicentrotus pulcherrimus; assembly: GCA_003118195.1. Classification (NCBI taxonomy): domain Eukaryota; kingdom Metazoa; phylum Echinodermata; class Echinoidea; order Camarodonta; family Strongylocentrotidae; genus Hemicentrotus; species Hemicentrotus pulcherrimus. The sequence goes on along the minus strand of BEXV01000834.1, from coordinate 16,026 downwards.
CAGATGACAGGCACTAAAAATCGAAATAAATTCACTCTAAATCAGTCTTTTGAGTTCTAAAATAAATAAAACATCGTCAGAATGAGATTTATTTATTTTAGCAATCCATATTCCTACTGGTTAACAAGCACATTTTGAATTCCAATAATCTACCGGGTTGCTGTTTTGTAATATCCAGTAGGTTGAGTAAGTACTCTCCCGACACCTGGCAGAGAGCTTCGTGCAGTTTTATACAACCTGTAGCGATTAGCTCCAATGTGCCGTGCGTGAAGGTACGTAATGAGATTCAAAAGCTTTCACTAGGGACGCTTTAACGGCAATGCATTAGCAACGGGACTCATGCATAGGCTCGTGCATTGAAGCGTGCAGCACGGTAGGGGGCTATTGAGGCGCCGTCAAGCATGGCGGCCAAGCAACCAATAGAATCAACTTCATCGATTGTAATGGCGATGTAAATAAAACTTAGCAGAGGGGAGACTATTCTTATGGTAATTTCAGCCATTGTTGTCATTAAGGTAAGAGACAAACTCATAGGGGAGGAATGCTCGTATGGATTTGATTGGAGAGAGTTTTCGACCACGTTATGTAGAAATGACCTTCACGAGATCATTATCTAGTTAATGTGAACATTTATCATAATTAGCCTGGTTTAATTACACAATGTATTGCAGATCTACAATGCGCTGGCATGATTGCGAATGGATGGGTGGGTGTGTTATGATGTAATTCATCACTAGGTGTCTACGAACATGCATCCATTCATTGGAGCGAACACACCCTTCGGATTAGTCATATTGCTTATTGTGATATAATTTGACACCAAGTCTGTAATGGTTCATAAATCGATTACCACCCCCTCTCCTTTTATCATCTTTTCGTTTCTAATTCATCTCGTCACTCTGTCAATAATTTCTCTCGAATTGTACAGTTTACTTCACTTGATTTCATAAATTCTATCAAGGATATTTATTTATACGACGGAATCCATTTGATATTTCAAAACGAAATTAGTAACGGCATTAATGAAGGCTTATGATATTATAATCGAATTCATATTCTCGGACAAACATAAAAATATGGGGATTTTACATTTTCTTGGAAAAGGAAGTCCCTTTGATCACAGATAATTATGATGCGCCTATTGAATAACACTGATATAACACAACACAATACAATTACACTTCAATCATAATTATGAACAATATGAGCACAAATAAATTGTTACAGCGGAAATATTAAGAAATGAATTTTGAGATTCTGATAATATTGTACTTTACATAGTTTCACGGAGGAGGGAAGGGGAAACGGAGATAATACGTGGGCAGAGGGGGAAAGTATAGAGGGAGAGAGAAAAAAAGAGGGAGATAGATTTTAAAAAATGTACTCATGATAAGGATCAAAGCAAGATATTTGAATGTTTTGATTTAAGCATCATTAAAGGGATAGTTGAGTTTTGTTGCAGAGGGCGCTACATAAAATATTTTTTTGTGAGATAATGAAAAACTAAGTGTCAAAATCATCTTTGATCAAAATCGGTTCAGAGACGGCTGAAATATCCATAAATATAACGATTTCTAATATTAATTTTGTGTACCACCCCAAATAAGATAATACGAAAAAGTGCCTTTTACGTCTTATTTCAGACAATGCTGATGTTTGCTGTTTGTTGGCATTTTCGTGTTGGTTATATTACGCACAACCAGCTGGCCAATGTATTGCTATTTTTAATTGATTAATTAATTAACGGTCACCATGTTTTTTTTAAAGTGGAGCTAAATTGGTATGATCGTATTTGCTAAATTTCACCCATTTGGGGGTCTGAAATTACCTTAAAATAGCAATTTGGGGTCCTAAAACTGCATTAGAAATGTCATACATAAAAATAGGAGCAATAACCATGCACTTTGAAGGCATTTGCGGTCTGAAAACAGAACCCAACTATCCCTTTAACGACATGTCAGATGGTTTTCACAATCAAATTTCTACAACAGAGATGTAACGTTCCAGCCGCCATTTAAATACCCCATGTCTACAACGAAGACAATTATAGTTACTCTATGCCAGCTTGATATCAATGTAAACACCTTTATATAACACACACATCCATCCTAAGTGCACATTAGACTACTAATAACTGGTTTTTAAAGAGGTGATTTGAGTAATTTCTCATTCTACGGATATAGCTGCAGTCTCCACTTCAATGATCAAGTAGGGAAACATATAGAAAGATCAGACTTACTGCATCATTTAACAACAGTTTAAGATGAAAAATACACGTAGGTCTAGCATAAGTGGATCATATGATTATTGATCTACTTTTTTATGATCAAGATCGCACAAGTAAAGTGAAGAATAAAACCGGATCCGTTAGATATATCCACGCTCTCATTCTCTCATCCAAGGGATATTGAATGATGGTTATTTGTAGGGATGGCGACAAGCCCCTTGGCTTGGTACATGTATTTCAGTTAAAGCCACTGTAAAGGGGGAACCCAACATTTCAATGGAAATGTTTCACTTATAAATAATGTGAAAGAGGAACCAATGAGACACTCTTCTGTAAAGATCCCCCCCCCCCCCCAAACAAAGAAGAAAAAACACGTTTGAAGACAAATATTGATAATTGGGATTTTCTGTTGTATGCAGAAAACCTAAAATGTTTTCTGGTTTCATCATTATTAGACTTCAAACACATTTGATTTGAAAATCCTTGCAGGAATGTGCCTAAAATGATAACCACTTTCACATTATGATGCAATTTAAGCAAAATTTTGCCTTCGATTTTTTTTGCGGGACTATAGAGGGCCTAAAGTATATGAACAAGATGGGATTAAACGAACTTCAATGACAAGACTATGAAAGTCTTCAGCAATTCAGAATGGCTTATTTTATGACTTGAGCTTGAAATTTTAGAGTTACCTTTTAAAATCTCCATCTTTTATTAAACAGGGCCATGTTCATTTGAAGGGCGGGGTGGGGGCGTTGTCACATCGAATGCTGGTTACCTCATATGTCTAGCCAAACAATGACAGCTCCATGAACGTCATCCCCATAACCAAAATGTTCCTACTATTTCAGTCTATAGTTCCAAGCTACAGTATTTTTGTTTTGTTTTCTTTTAATTAAGTTCGACTGCAAATAAAAACAAACAAGATAGAACTATGAACTTTATCGAGTATGCAAAATATGCAATGTGTATCTTTAAAGATAGCATTACTCAGGAAAAGTGTAATTTGTTTTACATGAAATTATTTGATGATATGATTTTCATAAACTGTGTTATATCAAAAACAACAAAAGTTAGACTGCAAAGAACTAAGAAATAAATTACAAATAGGATAATTACGATGCAAAAGTATGAAAAGAAAATCAGTCATTATAGGCCTGAAACAAATCAATAATCTTGGACATGTATTGTAATACTCACGATCGATTTTTACCAAATTACAACTCCAACGTAAGGCAAAAAAACGATTTTCCATATAATGAAGATTTTAAGATCAACATATTTTATTTTTCCCATCATAAATTAATAATTGAATCACCAAGAAAATGTTGCCGAGCGCCAGGGAAAGGGGCTTATTCTATATTGAACAATATGAATAAAGTCGTCATTCTGCTCATAGCGGCTGCAAGGCAGGTGCATCGCTAAAGAAATGTGCCAATTTCTATGGCACCAAATGGGCAAATCTTTGAATTCTGGCGATCAGTTTTACCCTTGTCTATAAACTGGAGTCTCTGAAGACCCCGCCCCCTATATATGCATGTACATTTATATTTTGTTTTGCTCATTGTAAATTTCGGCAAACTTGATGTTCACGTCAGCAAATTTGGTCTGACCCTGAAGCCTACTCGAGTCGATCCCTCTATTACAAAATGATTGGGCAACGCCCGTCCTGATATGCCCGTCCCGCGTATATATATCGTTAACTGTAAGTCTCTCATCTTGCACACTATGAAAACACAGGGAATGCGTCTATATTAAATTCATTTTACAGCTAGAATTGTAATAAATTAATCGTTTTGCTGTACATTACTAGCTGTGTGCAACTATTGTGTTCTAATATTCAATACATTCCTAACCTTTTACAAGCAACAACTCTCCGACTGACGTAACAATAATTTTCTGCAGGAAATAATTATTTTCCATTACTAAAGGTAGAGGGCGCAATAGTTACACCGTCAATTGCCAGTTCAGCGTCCAAACAGAAGTCATAAGCATGTAAGATATTAATTTGTGGGTGAAAACATTATACCTGCATGAACCCACTGTTGTAACGTAACAATATTGGGTGGTATTCTCATAAGTTAAAGCCGGGACTAAGTCCAGACTAAGCAGGAATTTTAGTTCACACTTCTATGGAATGCTAGGTTTCATCTTCCTCCTTCAATATTCATGAAAAAGATAATCTACTAAAGACTTTGTTGAAATTCAGTTCATGCTCACATTATCTTTTTCTCCCCATTTCATTGTAAAATTATTTTTTGGGACACTTTTTATTAAAGATAAAGACCAGTAATGGTCATGCGATTGCATTGTGAAAGAAACATTTTGGAATCAATCAGAACAGGTCGATCATCTAGCATCACGCATCTGCAAGGTTCTGGAATCATCAAAATGATAAGAAATTTGGCCCATTCTTCGTAAAGTTACAAGCACTATACACAGAAAGATGTATATGGGACTA
>BEXV01000833.1:92383-103836 GCA_003118195.1 Hemicentrotus pulcherrimus | reverse complement strand
CAGATTTCTTATCATTTTGATGATTCCAGAACCTTGCAATACACACAAATTCTTATATGCTAGATTGCAACCTTTTCTGGTCGATTCCACACCGTTTCTTTCACAATGCAATCGCATGACCAGAACTCAACTTCATCTTTAATTGTACATTGATCATTTGGACTAGATTCTTTTCCTATTTTTGATTATTTTTTTTTTATGGAAGCGTATTGGTAAAGTGGGTAATTCACTTGACTCTCTATCCAAGAGATGATACAGTCAAACCTGTCTATAGCGACCGCCCAAGAGAAATACAAAAGTGGCCTTTGTAGACAGGTGGTCTTTGTAGACAGGTTCCTTTAGTACATGATTCAATGAGAAACCATTTTCAAGGGAAACAGCAAATGTGGCCTTTGTAGACAGGTGGTCTTTGTAGATAGGTGGTCACTAAAGCAGGTTTGACTGTATTTCGAAGCCCATCCCGGTACTAATCTCCTTTGGCAGGATATTAAGCCACACTTACCACTCTCCACCCAGGAGCACATTGTTATCCGATGTGCATGCAGAGCGCTGCATAATAGGGACTTTTAGATTTGCACAACGACAGCGTGGATTGCTACGATCGACGTCCTTTTTTAATGCACTGCCTTGAAAAGACGTCACACGTATCAGTCCACACAAATATAAAAGTCCCTAATATTTAGCCCCCAGCTATGACTGTTCGGGTAATATTGCTGGAGGGCTAGAAGCATCAGAACGTGACGGACATGTGCGCTATATATAAAAAGGATAATTATTATTACTTTTTATATAAAATCTTTTTTACAACAGTATATGACAGGCAACTGGTAATTATATTGCAGCACACATCAATGAATGTAAACCGAAGGTGAAGAGTCTAAACGTGTAAAATTACTCAAGCTTTCGGCACTTTTTTTCCCTTTGAAGTATTTTAAGCACTGAAATTTCGATATTTTATTTAATTCAATGTCTCTGACGTAATGTCAATTTCGAAAGATGCCAACAAAACAAGATAAGGGGCTTTAGTAAAGACACTCAATGGTTGATAATGGTTGTGATTTTTAACCTCACTTCACCGCAACAAAAAAAGGATACGCGGCCGAAGATTTAAAGGGGATGGTTTAGTTTGGCTAACTTCTTTATTCTAGAAAGCTTGATGGCGATTCGTCATTAGCGCATCAAATGCACTCGCTTTGAATTTCTTTTTATATAACATGTTATAAAAAAGAGTTTACCCCGTTTTCGGATAATGGATTGACTAGAAATTAGATTTAGCAAAATCCACCTGCCACACAATGGGCTGAAAATTTAAAGGTGTATTTTTACGACCAGGTGGGACATAACTTATCAATCAGGATCGATCATTTCATAATGATTGGTTATTCACGATGCCTAAAGCCACGGCACATTATACAAGCCCACTAAGATCCAATTTTCGAAGAATTTGCAATATCATTTGATACGCTCACTCAAACATGTAAAATCTTAATGACAGAGGATTTGATTAGTCATATAAATAAGAAATCTAGGTTTCATGCTGCCCTGGACAATTAAATGCTGAGTCGGCTCAGAATCGTAGTGACGTCAGACCAGTAGTACGATTTTCTACGATTAAAAGCCGATTCGGCTTTTATCCTGACTAGAATGAATGCACCTAAATTTCGGCTGATAGTATTCTCATCATTATTTGGAATATAAATCAAGAACACACAAACACAATATATATTTGTAGCATATTATGATTACAATTCTTCGATTTCAAGCAGGCAGCAAAAGATGCGTGGAATTTTGGTCAACAAGTTATTTTTCATTTCCTCTTGTATGTCTAAGTGTCTAAATTGTCTACTCCTCCTTTGAATATTAAAGAAGATGATAAGAATACAATGCTTTATTAAATTTTTCAAGAAGGCTGCAAAAGGTGCGAGAAATATTAATCAAAAAGCCATTTTCCATTTCATCTTGTATGCCCAAGTGGCTTTGCCTGATTTGAATTACAAAAAAGAAAACAGTTGTTGTGAAAGTAGATTTCTGATTAAACCTATTTTCAGTCATGTCAGCTGTGACGCAAATTGAGGCACAGCAATGGCTCAGTGTTAGATCAGTTGTCTCGTTATCGGGATGTCCCGGGTTCGAAACCATGTCATGCGCAGGTGTCCTTTGGTAAGGCATTGATCCCTACTACCATGTCCCTCGGAGAGGACTCAAAGCCATTGATCCCCTTCTTGATTACTATCAAGCATGCACTTGCTTTCTTAGCAGTCAGGTAGGTCAAACAAACAAACGAGCGTAATGAGTCATACCTACTAAGCAACACAGAATTGCAAATAGTTTCCTGAAATATGTGAATGCAAATAGGATCATGTAAATAATTACCTGGGAAATATTTCTTATCAAGTAGTGGCGATATATTTATAAATGAATAACATTAAAACCAAGGATTGTACGTTAGAAAGTCTTTTGCATAAGAAATGGTAGTTATAGTATATAAAAGAAATATTTATAGTTGGTGTTGTTAAAACTTCAAATCCTAAGTTTGTACCAATTAATTGTCGGCAAATACATGAAATCAGTCAAAAACTATCCGATTACTGCAGTGCTTTACGGCATTGACAATACGATGTACAGATATATGAAGAAACATTATAGTAATCTGATACAAACAAATTGTAATTTTCCTAAAATTAGTCGGTTGTAAACAAGTGTCAATGGCGTACTCAGGGCATTGCATCTAAAATAACTGATATTCGAATATTGCTAATGCCGTCAAATCGTACTTGTCGTCTCGGCAGTGAAATTGTGTCCGCAAATTACATGTACTGCCTTCCAATAGTAATAAACAGTTTATCCTAATAAGAAGCATTTATTTCACATCGGGGACAGTCCCCAAGTTCATTTTAATGGGAAGGTTCAATCAGGAAACTGTAATGAATTCATTACAGCTTTCTAGTTCAACCACAAAATCGCCAAGAAGCACACAAGACTGCTCTTCAAGCAGCTTTTTTTATAAAATGTAGAGTATACGACTTTATTTTTGAAGATTTAGGCGTACCCTAAGAATGGTAGTTCAGAATTACACAGTACGAAACACACACCTGATCAAATGTATATCCTACGTGTATACTTCAACAGTACAACTCTATCTATACATGATGAAAACTCTTTGAAAACACCATTCTTTCACTAATAAACGTGAATAAAAGTGAATTCAATGTCGGAAATTAAATGTGATTTTCCTCTTCCTATATTATTCGTGACTTTTCATTTACTTCTGATCATCATAATCTTAATATGTAGCGTAAGCTTATAATGGGGCTATTTTCAAACTAATGAGACAGTCAAATGAACCGAGATATTGAAGCGCAGCACACTGCAAATAAATAATGTTGAATGTGGTATCATTGTAGCGACTTACTCAGGTTAGATTTACTGCGCATGCGCTCATATCATCAACGCACTTTTGCGATATACGAGAGCAGACGATACACTTTTTGCTATAAAAAGCACAAAGCTTCCCGCCACTCGACCATTTCTGTTGCAACACGGTCTTAAAACATTTAACTCGCACTGGGAAGAAAGCCACACTGTACATCAAGAATTTGTTTCCCCTCATCGTTCTTCGCAGTCCATAAAGGACGTTTTTTATTTTAGTTTCCTTCACCTTGTGCTCCTGAAGAAGTTAGACTTATTCATCAGAATCCATCCTCGCACGAAGGCATTTCTTCTCAAGCCATTCACCCCTTCCCGCTCCCCGGAGAACCCACCAGTATCAGGTAAATCAACGAATTTCTCTAAAATTATGAATTACATATTGATGTTAATGACTTTTATCTTGAAAGTTTACTTGATTAGCATTGGTATTATAATATTCGTTCATTCGTCTTTATATTCTGTTGTTACCCAGATTGGAAATATGTAATGCTTTATTTCGCTATAGATTGTTTTAATACCACAATATGTTTACCCATGGCATTAGTCAGAAGGCAGTTTGTTAAAATGTCATACTTTGTGAGCATATTGTATGCCTAATGGTATTTCTTCCCAAGATTATCATTCTTTCTCTTTCTTGAAATATTCTTGCTTTCTTTTCTTTTTTTTTTGGAGGGGAATCTATGTTTGATTCCCCGATGGTTTCCAATTTCCTTAGAATCTGTCTCAGAATTCTATTTGTAAGGTCGATGACACTGCTTTTCATTTTGTTCATTACCTCGTTATAATTGAAATATTCGTTGTGTGCTAATTGGTTTGAAATATGTAGGAGTTGGTTAGTGCCGCCTTGCCTTGGTTTAAATTGTTTGAATTTCTCAGTTCAATTCAAGTTCATTAAGATTTTGTTACGCCCTAAACCCCTGTTGGACTTTAACCAAATAAAGTAAATTTACTTTCGTATTTGTTTCGAACGCCCGTGCCTTTACGAGGACAGCCGGTATTAGCCGAATGATTGCCCGTTTAGAACTCGATCTGGAGTATCATCGCCACCTTCTTTTCTTCAACTGAATGAAGCACAAAAATAGATGAATATCCGAAGAGTAAATGAATGCGCTGACATATATTATCATTCTTAAATTTGGATCATTGATTTTCATAGAAATTAACAATGCTGTAGTGTGGATTTAAGGTAAGTGTGAGATACTGACGGTGTTTGTCATCGAGTTCGATATTTCCATCAAGGATATGTAGTCGTACACTCTCTAATGGAGCGTAGCCAAAGAGGGGCACGGGGGCACGTGCCCCTCACCTTGAATTGAGAAATGACAAAACTATTTTTATTTTTAAGCGACAAAGGTGAAGAGGGACAGGGAAGAGAAGAACAAGGACAAGAAAAGAAGATGATTGGACAACATCCCGCATCCCCCTTGTATGTAGCCCAGTTCGTATTTCTTTTCCCGGNTTCAATGGGTCACCTCACGGCACGTCTCTCAATCCCTATCACATCCAATATCTATTCCTATCTTCAGTATAAATTGAAATAAATAGTCACGTCGACTTTAATTAATCCTTTTCTTTGTTTTATGATCATCAAGGAAAAACTTTTTTGTAAAACAAGTCTCTTTGTGAAGAAGGAAAATGGTAAAAGTTGTTTGCGAGGTCTTATTTGAAAGACTTAGGATTTTTTGATGACCAGTTACCATAATTACATATTACAGCATTATTTGTTTAAATTTAATATTCCAACTACCAGAATAACATGTGTAATCGTATTTAGGTATTCTTCTGTTTTTTATTATCTTGTTCGTTATGTCTGTCTTTTTTTCTCTATATCTGTTTTTGGAAATGGCTTGCAAAAAGGTATCTGCCATTTGATTGAAAATGCACCTTAATTCTTGTATTAGGCAATTACATTAGGCATCTCATAATATCATAAAGGTTATGCACTTCATTCAAATGGACAGATTGGGGACGTTAGGTATTGAATATTGATGAAATGATTATTCGAGTAATGTCCCAATCGCTTTGAACTATATTGAAAAAACTCATTAAATTCCTATTGGCTGGGATATAAGAATAATGTCTTGATTGGTGCCACTTTCCGCCCTCTAATGAATTTACGGAGACATCTTAGCATCAGCCTTCTTTACTGATTGCGAGAGACACGGTTGTTATTATACGATACCGCATTATTAACCTCTTCCGTTTTAAGTCTTTGAATACTGGAGAAAAGAAGGCCATGGGAAACATACTCAACACATATTAGGGGAAGGCAAGGCCAATGGGTTCATATCTTTAGTAAATATGTGTGGACAGGAAGAACGCCACTAAATTATTCCCCACGCACACGCTCACCCACTCCTACACACACACACACGCACACAATGCACTCTTACTAATAACGAGTAAAGATTTAAAGCAATTGTGAGTTTATATTCGGACAAATGAGGGAAGGAGTTGCTTGTATAAACATTCTGTACGATTTTTAGGTGAAAAGTCAGAGACATTTTAATGATTAGGCACTAATTTTGACATCAATTGACTTCTCATCCATATCTTTTGGATAAACATCATAATTTCTTGATGTCCGCAACTTTTAACTTGTATTATGAAAAGTGTAGACGAAGTGAAAAGAAAAAACTAGGTGGGGGCTAAGGCGTTTTATATATCCCATCCAACCCTTTTTGGCCCTTTTCATAGATTCATATTCTATAGTTATCATTTTTCTTACAAAAATATCTAGTTCAAAACAATATTCATGCTCACTAATACGCCTGCAGCATTAATGGATAAAGTTATATGTTTTCTATATTTCTATACAGATTCATACATTACTTTTTTCCCATTCCAATGTATAAGGATATTAAAAGTTGATTGCTTCGCTCCTTTTCACCAACATCTCAAATCACCTAGAACATTACGCGTAATAGTCTAAAAGATAAGCATTGATACAACTGTCTAAATAGATTTTTTAAAGTTAAAACTTCAAGCTATAAACATCGGGTTGCCGAAATTTCTTCTCATGTTTCTTTTTCTTCCTTTCTCTTCACGCGGATCATGAAATAGAATTGTATTTTCTGTCTTTAAACAAATCCTACCCTATGACAAGCAATTTCGTGCGTGAGCGTAATTAAAACAGAATTAGAAACAAATCAAGCACGATATGAAAAGATGAAGTTTTTTTTATTTGATATGCATGGAAATTAAAGCGGCGTAGATTTAACTATTTATAATTCACTGAATTTAATATGTCTTTGTAATGTACGATGTAGACAAATAAACATACACTTCTAAATAGATGAAAATCCAATTCGATATACAAGTATTTTTTGGTAATCCGAAGATCTAAAATTTACATAAACGTTTGTACTTCAATTAGTTAAGAAAAATATGAAAAAGGGGTAAACTCATTTATTTTATATCCCTGTAAAAGGTGATAAAAACGATATTTTTTGGTTTTGGTATATGTCTGCTGCAATTTGAAGAAATATGCTTGCCAATCCACACACACACACACACACACACACACTCACAGTGTGCGCACATCGATTTCTAGAGATTCGGGCATCGTTTCACGCAACCGCAAAAAGTACAAGTTCGCCGACATCCAATCGAAGCGCATCTATTAAGTCTCAATAGACTTTTGGCGTACTTGTACGTATGACGGTTTCGTGACACTGTGCCCAGTTCTACGACACAGTCACCTGCGACAATTTCTAACGAGTCACTTGACCAAAGAAAATTCCAATCCCTCGGCCCACCACGAAACCTATAAACCCTCACGTTTACCATAAACCTAACACAAATCCCTATCGCAATCCTTATTCTTACCCTTCACCTAGATGGTCATATATAATTTAAAGCGGATCACAGTACAGACCTGTTTTGTCAGATGTTGTCCACTGAGGGTTGTCGAGGTTACAATCTGGTGATGGCATGATAGGCTCTCGACCGAGGACTTTGTTGGTGTAACAATTTCAAGATTCCCTGGATATTCCAGAAATGGGGCAAATACCATGTCCGCGGATCTTTGGGTGGATTCGCCTGAGGCAGGTTTGTCAGGTTCTCGAGGTCTCAGGAGATACCAAGGTCAGGATGTCTTGGTTACTTTACAGTTACCGTAGGGTCACTGCCTTCTGTCACGGCTCAGCCATTTAACGGATTTCCCTCAAAACCAATGACATGTAGTTTGGAGGAGGGTCACAGGGGCACATGCCCCTGTCCAATTGAATTGGGGGCGCAGAGAGAGAAAGGGGGGGGGGGTCAGCATCAATGTTGTTCTTCTCGAGGCCCTTGCAATTAGTATTACCCCAGTAGTTGACTAGTTCCGAATAACAGTTGGGTGTAGAGTGGGAAAAGTAGATTGATGTCTTACCAAAGGGTATACGTGTTAGGCTTGGATTCGAACCCTGAATCCTAGGATTGAGAATCTAGTGAATGGACCACTGTGCCAATACCACAACACCAAAGCAGGCAAGGAAAGGAAATTGAGTTGAATAAAGCAATCTCCGTTTGATAAGGTGTCACTGAACTTGCTACTTTGCTTTAGAACAAAAGTGTATTTGAACGCTACATATTACATGTCATTAGGACCCGCGGGAAACTTTGACGACACAATCTTTAATTATTCAATACTTTCATAGAATGACATTACGTTATTGTCTTTCGCTTTCCTTGCATTTATGCTGGGATGTTAGTTCATGTTGTTGGTTCTGATGCCCACGCGACTGATTGACGATGTGCGAGGGTTACATTTTATCTCATGATTTGCTTCTTTTTTTTCGAGAATGTTTTTACTTCTTGTGCTTGTCTCTAGTGGGTAAGTGTTTTCATCATTTTCGTGCTATATTTCATGTCTTATGCAACCCCAGGCCAAACCTTCACTCATTCAAGGGGTGGCGTCAGAATGTTCAGGAGTGGGGGCACTGACGTCAACCTGTATATCTCTAACAAACCCAAACTAGGAAACACGTCCACATTTTCAGAATTCAGAATAAGCATGTTTCTAAAATAGTTTTGAAATGGTCGCATATTTTGTCTACCATGTATTGCAGATGGATCGACCCCCACTCCTTCCATCCTCCCTCTGACTCATTTCCCATTGGTCCGTCATCCCTCATCATTAATTACTTTTCTCTTGTGTTGTTCCTAATTGGCCATACATCAACAAAGAGATCATTGTTAAGCGGAATATCAAGGGGAGGATCTCAGACTGATTGTTGAATGTTTATCATTGCCCGTTTTCGTATCTAAATTTCCACCATAAGTCATCGTACGTCAACATAGTTGTTGAATAAAGTATCATGCAGGAGGCCAGATTAAAGCGATGGTGGGGCTGCGTTTGTAAGCACAGAACGATAGGGGAGGAAACTTGATTGAAGACGAACCCGCCAACTTGCAAAAATATGTGTGTCAAAGCACCGAATAAGGCAAAGCAATTACGAGCTTAATGATGGTATATCAACTGTTATTATGTGTAGGTTGGAATCCTAATCTGTTCGAAGTAAAGTAAGCTGTGCGCCTCATTATACTATTTAAGTGAACCTCGGTGAAAAGGAATGTAGAAATGATTGTTTTGACAAGGAGTGAATGATGACTATTTAGCATGATGTGACATTAGTTGGTCGAAATGTCAGATAAACAATATGCTTTTTCATTGAAGCAGTAGAGTCAGATTGATTAAAGATGGCTCTTTTTTTTTAACTTCGATCGAAGTATACAATTTCAAAAAGCCGTCAATCAAAACTCAATCATCTGCAGTGATTTCTATTTATTAGACAGGGCATTTAATTTGATATTTTCTTCCTACCGAAAAGATACCTCTTAAAATTAGCTGTCTTAACCAGCAGTGAACCAGGCAGATATCTTTACTTTCATATTTTGAATTCTATCTCATGTTTTCCTCCCCCGATCTCGATTTATTCCATCCCTGCTTTTTTCTGCTTTTCTCTCTTCCTCTTGCCTTCAACTGTTTGTTTCGCTTTCCTTGATATCCCCTCCCTCTCTCTCTCTCTCTCTCTCTCTCTCTCCATGTCGATTTCTCTTTATCCTATTACTCTATCTTTCCCTCTCTCTATCTCTCTCCCTCTCTCTCTTCTTTCTCTCTCTCTCTCCTCGCTCTCTCTCTCTCTCTCTATTCTCTCTCTCTCTCTGTCCCTCTGCCTCTTTTTGATCTCTCACACCTAATTAATTCAATTTATCGCTCTCGTCGTGATCCACTCATCACCCTTAGCGTATCTCTCTCTCCCTCCCCTCTCTCCCTTTCTCTCTCTATCTCTCTCTCGCTCTCTCTAAATATCGCTCAATTCCTTTCTTCCTTACCTTTTCAACTTCCATCTCTTTCCATTACTTTTGTTTTGTTTACATCTCTCTTTCTTTCTTCACTCCCTCTTCCGCGCAAATTAGTGTTTCCCACACGCCGTGTCTCTTTCGAACAGAGCGGCATTTGGCAATTATATATATATTGCTAACGAAGATTTGGGGCACCTACTTAAATCTGCGGATTATAATACTCTTTGGTTACAAATACCAATCGATTCGCTGTCTGGCCGTCAGAGCGAGACGAACAAAAATACCTTGTTTAAGCAAGGGAGGGCGTGTTCCAACAGCTCTAAATGTATCTGAAAATACACGGATTAACCCACCTAGGAGTTTTCGGTTGCAGGAGAGAGAAAGATGACGTCTAAACCGACCTTTCTGACCGTTTGGGAATTAGATAATGCAATAATTCCACACTGGACCCAATTTCATTTCGGAGGTATTCATTGGCGTTTAGTGTCATAGGGAATATATTGGCAACAGGGCTGAACTGAGATCGAACCGATGCAGGTGTTAAGCTCGGGATTTTCACACCCCTCTTCGTCATCAGAAGTCGGTGACCGGTAATACTATAGCGTCTTCTATATTTGAAAGGCCTTTTCTTTTTGTTGGGAGGAATTATCTGTTTGAAACGTTAGCTCTCTGAATCGTTTTGAGTTTACTGCCCGTGCGGTTTAGGGATCCCCGCCGAAATTAAACTGTGGGTCGAAAAGGGGTTAATTACATGAATGAAATCCGAAATGTTGCGGCTCTGCAGTGCTGCCGAATACCAAAAAGTGACGGAGAAGTTGAATGAAATCAAGAATTGATACATGGAAGCTGAGAGAGGATAAGATAAATAATATTACCCGAGAATGAACACAGTAGATGACAAGAAATATGATTATAAGAAATGGGGCAAGAGTTAAAAGTATTAAAGTAATTCTCTAAAGAAAAAAACAAAACACTTTTATTACGACATTCTGAGAAGGAAGAAGGAGAAGATTAAGCCTGACAGCATGAGATGAAGAGATTCATTTTGCTAGCAATTTATATTTTTGTTTTTCTCGTAATGCGTTAAAAAAGATGGTACTTGCTTTCATATGTGTAGGAATGTGTGGTTTTTATTGTGTATGAGTGGAGTTTCGTGGGTGTGTGTTAAACTCAATGTGACAGGATTATCTTGGCTGCAGGCAAAGAGCATCTCTCAGTCATAATTGTGTCAATATTAATCTATATAAATAGCTGACGCCATGTTCTGAAACGTTTTAAGACATTCCTTAAGGTAGAATTAAGAAATATAAGAACACACAAAGCTAATAGCAAACACTGTAGGAAAATAGATAGTAAAATATGTGTAAGAATCATACATGTTTATGTAATAGTGCGAGCTACATATACAGAGCGATAAAAAGTGCAAAAACAATCATTGAAAATCAAAAGGTATCTCTTGTTTAAATGACACTGATCAATAAATTTAAAGTCTGCAATCTCACCCTTACAAGGGTAACAATGGAACTACCATAACTATACTAATTCAATTCCTAATTTTGTAGGGAATCTAAGTATCTGTGATTTCTTTTTCTTCTCTTTTATCACTATCCGAATAACATATATTTATTAGTTGTTGCTATATCTTTCTAACGGTAAAAAGATGATCAGAATTCTGCCCAACTATTCGGCGCCTTAATATGTGAAACTATAATTGTACAGTACACCCCCCCCCCCCC
>BEXV01000833.1:70582-88923 GCA_003118195.1 Hemicentrotus pulcherrimus | reverse complement strand
TTAAAAAGATTTGCATATCGATCCAAAAATCGGTATTTTTTTTTTTTTTGCTTGTGAGGATAAAGTTTATTTCACTAATCTTCGTGATTCGCATCGCGATCCAATTCGTAGTAAGTCTTGCAATTTTTCAGGATAATCGCGATAGTTTGCTGGGTGCTGTATGTGTGAATGGCATTGAGAATCACAAATCGATTTATTTAATCCCATGATTCCAAGCGCCCATGCGCAGTTCAGACGTTCCGGCCGTCGACCGAGCATTTTCCCTGTGTGTAAATGGTCGTAAAAAAGATATCTTTGCATAGCGATCCAAATCGCACTATTTCAGATGTGTGAACGCCCCTATTATGGGTTGTAGTATACAACATGTTGTATCGTTTTTTAGCGAGGGCAAGGATTGTTTGAATAAGGACAAGAATTTAATCTTGTTGAATTCCTTTAGGGGTGTACAAGTGAAAGGGCAGAGTAATAACCCCTCTACCTTTCGGTGAATGCTACTTGAATTTCAATTGATTTTTTTTTAAAGTACTAGCTTCCTACGCATCTGATATTGATATAGTTATGTTGATCAAGGTTTGGATTCGTTCTGGTCAGGTCGCGGCGAGATTGTGAGCCGATTCTGAAAGAAAAAGAAAGTAAATAACTTGAGGATGTTTCGTTTCCACCTTTCCCTTCTGTATTATGAAAACCGTTGATCTGTCCTGTCTTGTTAATGCAAAATATTAACAGGATAAAACACCAACATGTATATGTTGTTGGTTATGCAGAGGAAATAAATTATGTTGCACTGTGATTTTGTTTAAATCGAGTTATAAATGGTATTGGTCATAATGTGGAATATCACTAGGGACTTTGAATTAAAATAAAATTTTAAGGAGAATTCCTTGCTCTCATGAAGAGCTTCCCAAAATCAACTGAACTTCGGTTCGCGGTATTCAAAGTATGCAAATATGTGAAAGACTGCTTTTCTCAATTCGCATTACTTCATTGACATCTTTCTCATACAAATATAGACACAGAGACTATAACACACACTTATATTCATATAAACATCCAAATATTTGCCAATTGTCATGAATGTTTAAAGTATGTTAAATATTGATTTGTTCCGATTTTTTTATTTTTAATGTGACACATTGAATCTTACATCTAAAGGTATTGCATAAAGGCCCTTATTCCACCATTCCACCTGTCATTCTTGAGATATGAAAAACACCACCAACAACAATTTTTTTTTTTACAAGGTTAAGGATAATTATTAAATCAATTTACAAGGGTAGTTATGGGTCTTTATTAATTTGATTAAAAATAAGTTTATCCCTATTTTAAATTAAACAAAAATACGGAAAGGATACCATTACCGTATCCCCGGATAAATTCAACGTCAATAGCTAAACTAAATCTTTCATCTAAAAGTATGCAAATATGGCCCCCATGCAACCATAACAAATGTACAAAGGGTATGAGTAATACCCTTGCCGTTTCCCCAGGTAAATTGAACGTCAACTACTCAGCTAAGCTAAGTCTTTCATCTATTGCATACATAATTCATGGGCGCTCATCGGAAAAATTACTTATATTCTTTAACTTGAAATATAGTGTATATACGTACAACCATGGCAACAATAACATGCGTGATCAAAAGGCCTCGTGATATGTTTTGACAGAATTATATACAATGGGTTTTTCACCCCCCCCCCTCACCCTCACCCACTACCATTTGTCCTCGGTCCATTTGTTTGAGTAAACTCTTATACATAATGATATTAATAAATGAAGGCAATTCCATAAAACCAATTGCTATTAAAGACGACTTAGTGTTTGTTGTCTTTGCTGTTGCTGTCCTTGTTGTTTAAATTGTTGTTGTTTTGTGGTATATGGACAGATGTATTCTCTAAATTGTCGGCGTAATCGGCAATAAATAATGTGATATGAGAATATATATTTTGGGGGAACATTGTACGATGGAAAACTTTATAATCAGAATGAGGAAATCTCAGCATAGAATATGAAAATATGCAATTTTAATGGATTTTCATATAAAATGTTGATTTTTAAGCAAATTGAAACAAACTGGAAACAATTTTCATACGCTATGATCACGTGTCATGTTCTGTACTGTGATAGGCCATTGGAGTGTTCACCGGTGTTTTCATGTGTGTTAAAGCACTATTCATGGAACTACTCTCAGTAGTGGTATTGCTTGTATTTGTTTAGTGGCTAACGGGTGCGCACAAGCACGAATGTGTTTTAAAAAAATGTATAAAACGTGCGGGCTGATGCGTAAGAGAAATGGCAAAAAGCTAAACTATTTTCGGTCATGTAATTGAATTCCCTGATCGTGCTGGCCAGGAGTGTAGTGGCCTACGTATTGACAGCTCAGAAGAATCTAAGGTTTCTTTCGAAGATTAATTTCGTGGAAAATGATTTGCATTGGAGTTCAGGAATGCGGAAGTATAATGAAAAATATGAAACTTAAGCAGTATAACCAAAGTAAAATAACAGTGACTTTCCCGCGGTAAGGTGGAAATGATAAAAACGAGACCAGCTGATTATCAATTAAGGTAATGAACTAAAGAAGACATTTTAAAAAATAGTCTAGGATTATCATGATACACCAATTTTGTCACAACTTTTTGTATACAAGTCTGCTTACCTGGAGAATTTTTTACATAAACTGCTTATCAAAGGAAGCATCGATCAATCGAGAAAACAGTTAAAAACGGCTAAATCTTTTTGAAGAAATACCGTAATTAAAGCTTATCCTCTTTATTGAATTGCAAGTTGAGAATACAAAATCTGGGCATATTGCATTTTAGTGTATTTTATTCGATTTATTGCTTTTTATATCATTTGTCTCAATTTTATTTACATACATAATGTGCAAATGTATGACATTTACAATGATAGACATAAAGAATAATGAATTGATACTGTTACTACAACTACTTCTAATACTACTTCTAATGATAGTGATAATTATAATAGTAATAATGATGATGATGATAATAATGATAATGATAATAACCACTGTAAAATTCCGTTTTGTGTAACGCTTATTGCATCATGATAAAACGACCCGATGCGCTTCCAAAGAGCTTTGAAAATTACTCCTCTATTTTGAAAGAAGGCCCTGAAGATATATGAATGTCTTAAGATCCATATTGTGTTAGGTTAGTAAGAGAACACTGCTCTTACGAAGTCATTCTTTTTCCTCCCCTCCATTTAGTGTACCACTTCACTTGTTTATGGTTCACTATTACAATCCTATCCAAATCTCCGAATTCCACACTGATTTGTCTCTATGACAACTCGAGTCCTTCCTAAGACAATTTTGATTGACTTCATCCAAAGTTAAGTCTGCCACGAAGAAAAATAGTTAAAGAAGCTGAATCAGAAAGGGAATAATTCGTTCAAAGGACTGAAAACCAATGCATAATTACATAGATGTAGATCTAATATAGATCGCCAACTCTGTTTGACTTCATCCGACACAGTTTGTTTTACTTCAAATTCATGTAACATGAGAATCATTAACAAAGAACTAGTATTAAAACAATAAGAAATCTAAAATTATCAGGAATATCACCATAAGGTATGGAATACAACGTTTTTCATATTTCTTTTAAAGCAACACGAAATAAAATGAAAACAAAAGCATCCAGGTGCTTTAACCAATGATGAGGGTTGAAAAATATAATTTTATTTTCAAATATTAATACGGAATATTTAGGTAGGTAGAAACTAACGAGATTCTAACCAATATCAGTAACAATTGCCAAGTCGTCGTCATATTTGTTTGACTCTTTGTTTATTGATGGCTGTGCTTTTCCCCTTCATTTTGCCAATTTTGAGTTGAATTTAACTGACATTATCAAGATAACATACAAATTTGGATAATACCATCTTAAATATAAGTTCGCCCAAAATCATAAACTATAGTACAAATGAGAAATTTACATGCAAATTACACAATAATATTCAAAATATAAAGAACATAAGTATGAAAGTATGAACTTTAAAACAAATTGAGAATTTACGCGCAAATTACAGAATAACATTCACAATAATAATAAAGAAATTAGGTATAAAAATATGAGCCATAGAACAAATTGTAAGTTTTGACACAGGGGATTCGTTAATGTCAACTTACAGATCACTACCTACCTTATTTCCGAAAATATTTCAATGTAGATAAACCGTGCGATGTAATAACATCTGCGCGCTTGCACTTGCATGGAAGGGATGCCCTCAAAACCTGTTAGTCTCCGACGTTCAAAAGCAAAACTTGAAACGCTCTATCACGTGTACAAAGTCACCTTTGGACACGTTGATAATTTCTTCTATTCATGGAGATGATGACGTCATAATTGCGTTTCTTAAACAAATTATTTCAGTTTGACTAAGCATCGGAGCGTTGATTTAAATGGCGGTGTGGCAATTCATTGCGGGGAGGGAAGGTGATTCAGAATTCCTGGATTTGATTATCAATTACCCCGGCGTCGACTGATATTCATTTATTCTCAATTGTTAACGTTGTTTCCACGAACGTGTGTGAATGTCCTCGGTTCGAATGTATTTGCTCCAGTTTTGATACTCGCTGTATTGAAAATGATATGCATATCAAATTTGAACAAGATACACGTACTTCATAATAAGAATCAAGGTTTGCTTATACGTGACGTAGATGCAGCCGGTATGCATAGACAGCTGTGCAATCCCAAAAGTGTGAGACCTTTTTCATGTTTCTAGGTCAGCTTTTGGGATTACCTGTTTCCTCTTCTGCGGGCGTGTTTTAGTAAGCTTTTTAATATGTTTTCAATGAAGAATCAGTGCTGTTCTTACGATATCGGTCGATTAAATTACCTTTTCTTTTAAATAATCGTCTTTCAGCATTGTTCTGAAACTTTGAGTTTGATAACTATTCAAGTAATAGCGTATTTGTTGCTTAGACTAAAAGAATGTTGTCACAGGGCTCGCAATTATTGAAAATTATACAACATGTACACTTTTGAGAAATTTATCGACCTTCTTAAGACTTCTTAACATACTGTTCATAAAAAGAAATGCACGAAAACCCGTGTACTTACTAGACTTCACTGTCAGACACTATTGAGTAACTGAATGGCTTTTTCTTCTTCTTTGGTAATAACATACATAAATAGTTGTAAAGGGTACATGAGCATTTATCTACATCAATAACCCACTTCTTGTGATGGCCAAGATTAAACTGATTAAATCTTTGCGCAGCATAAAACGTATGACCATTCGGTACAATTGTCTGAAAAACAAGACTATTACTTTTGGGCTCTATAGCCCTAAAGTCGATTTGACAACCAATAGTTGTTATTTTCCTACTTGAAGACATTTTCAACCCCCTCCTGTTTTATGGAAGTTCTAAATTAGTATTATCTTTCAAATGCAGTTGGAATTTAACTCTTTCATTTTTTTGGCCTGCAAATGGGACATAGTACCTTTAAAGGCATGTTATAAATATGGAGCAATTAATATTATAGAATTCCCAACATTTCCCATTTTCCTTTTTGTCTAATTTCTGTTCATTTTGTTTCTTCTATTTATAGGTTTGCCTTCACCCTCACCATGCAGTCGTCACTAGTCGTTATTTCAGCCGTTTTTGCGGCAGTGCTACTAGGCTTGGCTTCAGCCACAGATGTGCTTCCGTAAGTATATAGACCAATATGGCACACACAAAGAAAGAAATGATTTAATATTTTATTTTTGACTTATCAGTAAAATATATCTTAGTCTGAATGATTTTGATTCCATGCCGGTATAGTATATTCTAATATCAGTTTTGATTCCTTGAAGAAACTTGTTATAAAATGAAATTCCTTTTAATTATTTTATATGAAAGCGGTTTGTTAGGAGACTACTCGACGTATCCATGGGCTTTACACACGTTTAATTTATTTAATGAATAATGGCAATTTTCCCTCTCTGAAAAACAGATATGCATGCTCCTGCATGATACCTTTTTAATATGAACTGAATCCATTTTTTTCCGTCGGAAATCAAGTAGGCCTTTTACTGCATTAAAAGGTCTAAATGATACTCCCTGTATTTTACACCGAAAATTGCACTCATAGATTTTACCGCCAGGTCGAATTTGCACTGTAACTTTGAAAGTGGCCATTCCACCGGTGTGTTTTACAAAAGGAATGTTCACTTAAAGTGAATAAGATGCTTCATTGTATATATTTTCCGAACTGGTCCACACACAAAATATTCTTGTGAGAGCGTGCAAGGACGAGGCGCCCCTTGACCCTCTCTCAACTCCAACTTCTCAATTTAGCAACCGAAGGAAGAGATCGAACTAATAAGAAAAGAAAACAAAATAATTTTCAAATCAATAATACGAGTGCTCATTATAAAAGCATGATTTGAAATGAGAAAAAATAATAATAATAATACAAATACTCCACATCGCTGAACGAATACGGGTGAAGGTTGCCTGAATATTGGTAGGCTATTTACCGATGCATACAAAATATATAAATATATATATATATATATATATATGTTTCACTTTGAGGGAATGGTGTATTAGTTATTAGCCAATGTAAAAGAATCTTGCTGTCATGTTTATGTCAGAAGGGAACTAAAGGAAAAAAAGGTCAGCCTTGTATACAATTGCTAGTATACTGAAAACATTCTTAAAGCAAGAGATTTCATATCTCTTTCGATCAAATTAGGATAATCTTATCGATTCAGGAGGTGACATTTTTCAGATTCCCTTTCCCTACCAGAAACGTTTACCAAGGATCTTGAAAAGAGGTTCAAATTTAAGATGTTGTAACAGTTATGCTCAGAACATCTGAAAATTCAAATGGGATTTTCTCCCCCTAGGACTCCCAGAAAAGCAAAGTGTCTTTACACTTCTGTCACGTGGTGCCACGAGCAGAGACACAAATATTCCCATTATAAAGTCTAAGTATACCTCGAGAGTCTATATACGGCCACAGTTATTTTTTTGAAGAACAAGCACTCATCAAATAGGATTATATTAAAACTCCCTAATTGATATTCAAGAGGCTATTCAGAAATAAAATTGTAAGGCAACAGTTCCCTAAACCCTGCGACATTTGCAAGAAAACCACTCTTTTCTGAAGCGGCGACGGTAAGCACGACAAGCCCGTTTTGAAGATAAAGGTGAATGTCTCGTGAAATAGTGGTTTGTTACACTTGACTCTCATTCCTAGGGTTAAGGGTTCGAGTCCCAGTTCGGCACTTTCGTCCTTTAGGTAAGGCATTAGTGATCGCGGTGATTGCAATGTGAAATTGACTGTGTACAACTTATTCGGGAAAGGTAGATTTGTATTGCATTGTATTGTATTGCAATCAGACGTTTGTAAAATACTTTTTTTTTAAAATCATTATAACAAAAATATTAAATCAAACCAATCTTCCTAATAAAAAACGTGAAAAACGTGAAAAACAGGACCTTACACACTTGTCCATACATGTAGAGCTCGTTTTTAAAAAGTGCTACATCCCTTTTTTCTCCATTAATGTACACATTTCCAGTAGCCTCACACACTGACACTTCGAAAAAGTTGAATATCCACATAAAAAGAGTAGAAAAATGACATTCAAAAGGTACCAAAAGGTACTACATCCACAAAAATAAAATAAAACACCTTCATGAAAAAACATTTGTGCAGACTTAGAATTTGTTTAAAAAGTGGTTTTATACTAGTATTATACAATAGCATAATCAGCCAAGCCTCATTCCAAACTGACATTGCTTACTTTGATTATTATAAAATCGCGTTTTTATCAGAACTTGGATTTATTGATGTAGTACATTTTTTTAACCGAGCTCTATTATGAGACTAAGTTACCGAAATATGACAGCGTGCCAAAATCATTTTCATGTGCCATTGCTATACCATAATCTTGCGCGTGGAAACAGAACAGAAGAGAAAATTATCTGTTATTCTTGACTTTTCCAGAACTCAACCTTTTCTGTACAATGTTGAACCCTCTTATTACAATGATATAAATTCGTTTCAGCCTCGCTGAATATAGCAAAATATTATTCTTAAAACCTTAAGCGCCACTTCTGGTATCTGTCCAAGGGGCATGGCTCTTAGAATCAAGAGGGTTTTTTTTTTTTAAATCTAATCTCGAAATAGATTTCATGGAAAATTATGGAAATGAAAATATCAAATACTAGAGTTTTGAAAAGGACATTGGCTTGGGCGCATACTGTCACGCGTTAAATCGTTTTCATACTACTGTCAAACCTGCTCTAATGACCACCTGTATAGAAAGACCATTGAAAATGAAAATGTTTTCTCTTTGAAACATTTACTAAAGGAACCTGAACGTAAAGACCACCTGACTGTAAAGACCATTTTTTTCTTGTCTCCCAGGTATACAGACAGGTTTCACTGTACCATTATAACAACAAGTACCTAATGCTAATCTTAAAGCCCCTCTGTCCTACTTGAAGCTACTTGCTCCCTTTACATGGAAAACTTTCCAAATCGGTGCCTGTTGGTCCCCCATGGTCCTCTTTTTCTTATGTAAGTTGAGAGCTGAGTTAATGAGATAGCCACCTATCAGTGACCTCGCTGTGTGGTCTAATCCCTTCTGGCCCAGTAGTATTGACGGTCTTTAAACCCAATTCTTATCAAAACCATTGCGCCTCCCGTCCTCAGCTTGTTCTATAATCTCTTTCTTCTTTTTTTTTCCTCTCTTTTGAATTCCGTCGACTAGACAACAGCGTGAAAGGAGAGCTCCATCGGACGACATGGAGGGATTCGAACCCGGAACGTGGGATGATGCAGAAGAAGTAGAAGATTTCAGGACAAATGAGTTGTGAGTATATTACAATTTTATACAAATCCGCACCCCTCCGACCCCTTCGACCCCTGCACCCCTCCTCCGATCCCGTCCATAAAAGGGAAAGGAGGTTTGTTATTAAATTTTCTTTGATAGAAATGCGAGATCGCGCGAAACCAATTTCCTCGGAAAAGATCTGTCTTTGATTCCCTTTGATTTTTGATATTCATTTCCTCTCAAGATATTGAGGTATCCCAAAGGGAGCCCCCTGTCTGCACCCGAGAGACAGAGGTAACTTGTTTCCGAGAAACCTTCGTACGAAACACGAGCAGGTTTGTCAGGACGTTGCGGATCTAGAACCGACAGGACTCCCTAACCTTGCCTGATAATATTTTATCTTTTAAAAAAAGAATAATAACTACCAAAAGACAAGAGAGAAGTCAGTTGTATTTTTACATACGAAAACAACTTGTTGGTGATAATAGTAAAAATGGACTGATTGCAATAAAATCACTAATCAACTCTTTGGTTCTAGCATTTCTGCCGGAAGAACATTGCTTTATTCCATTTCGTTTTGTTTTTGCATCTGCCTTCTTTGAAAAACTTATTGTTGTTTCTAACGTATTGCGAGAAAGATACTCTTTCCACAAGTTATTTGTTTCCATTTCATAGGGGTTTTTCTTCTTATTTTTTTTCCCTTTTCCCCCTTGCTAAATCGTTCTTGTGTATTGGGGAGTTCTTTTCTTCTTTTTTTAAGTTTTCTTGATAATATTAGTTGAGTTCCTTATCATCATTCCTGTCAAATTTTGTATCCCCAAGTTCCGTGGGTTTTGCTACCGTGTGACGTATTTTGCCCACACGTCAACAGTGGATGGATTTGAATTTTGGGGATTTTTACCTTAATCTGTTTACTCCAAGGAAATATAACTTCAACAAAAACTGTCACGTACAGTCCTATTCACACACTCACACGCACACACGCATTTATGCACGTGCGCATCCGTTCACAAACCTATTGTTCTCAAACTTCGTAGGATGAAGTTTCTACTCACTCACTTTTACTATTGCCCTCAATACCTATTGGACCACATGAAATGAATATACCCTCAGTTTAGCCCGTATTACACCTTCAAATTTATTTCGATCTCAAAGGTTGGGACTTGGCTACTAACACTTCATGATGATTTAAAACATTAGATCGTTGGATTAAGAAAACATCTTTTTGAAATTGCTGAGAAAAGGATTGGCGAAATGGTTTCGCTTTCTTCAACACCCATTGATAAGTTTATAAGATCATTATTATATCATTTTTTTCTTACCGCTATTTTAAAATTACACTGTTAAATTTGTGGATTTATCAAAATTTTGTAATTCTTGGTGCATATAGACGATATAAAACCAAAACATAAAACAGGGAATCATCTTCAAATTCAAACCCAGTGGAGAAAAAAGTTCGGGCAGTGCAATCTCTTTGGATAGAAAAAACTGTTGACTATTTTCACCACAAAAATAGTTGCCAAGGATCTGGGTTGATCGCAGGTCCTCCAATCGATCGCGAATTTACGAACTCTATCTCTTATGAACAGAGTTGCGATCAATTTGAATCAACATGCAATGCTTCTAAGATGGGTAATAGTTGAATCTTATTTTTGAAAACAAGAATTGACATCATGTATGGCTGTAAACCAAGTGTGAAATCATATTCGTGTCTGTCTTCATTCAGTCTTTTCAAGGAACTAGGGAAAATTACGGAACGGTTAAATTATTGCGAATTGAATTATTCATTACCTGATAAAGGTTAATCCTACTTCTTGGACATAAGAATTCGCATTATGTCATCAAAATCAAGAATGAAATTGGAAACGTGTCAGTATCTATTGCTCAATCAACGACGATTGTGAATGAAATTATTATACGGTTTAATTATTATAAACTGCATTATTCATAAAGTGGTTAAGTTCAAATATAATTACGGAAAACAGGAAATTGTGATATGTCATGTAAATCAATAATACATTTTTAAATCGCGTCTGTCTATTCTCCACAGTAAATATAATTTATCAATTAATGACTGGACTGAATATGTTGTTGACTGCTCAAAGTCAAACCTAATTCTTTCCCGTAAGAAATTATAAGGCAACAATTAGGCGCAACCATAACAGACTATTGCTTACGCGACTAGACATCGCGGAATTTTGGTATTCGAAGGAAATATATGTTACAATATCATAGTATAACTGAATTCATGTCTGCAATTTTGTTCATGAAATGAGAATCTTAATTGAGAATTTCATTAAGAGAAGAAAAAATATGAGCCGTATTAAACGTAGTCACGGAAGCGTTTAATGAAAAACGAATTAGAGTAGAATTGGTAATCCGGTCCGATTACGGTTAATCCGATATGACTTAAACCTACGCAAACATGTAAATTGTGAGAAATCAAACGATTTTGAGGATAAAAAATGCGGGGCAATTTAAGCGAGTCTACCCGAACATCAAATCCGATTGAAAATTCATTATGCATGGGAAAGTGTTATGGTTTCATTCATTTTCTTCTTTAGAGTTTACATTCATCGAACAAGACTTCAGACAGATTAAGCTTAATCGAGCGCGATGGTCTTAATTAATCGGGCTCCTGCCTTAATCCTCCTAAGAGCAAAAATAACTCTAATGAATTTTCATGTGCGCTCTAAACGTGGGACAGATACGCCTTGATGTGCACCGAGGATATATTGAATATTCATATTGATAAACGATAGAGAGGTTCAAAATGTTGTTGAAGTTTTTGTTCAGAAAACCATCCTCAAATTAATCGCATAGTATATTTTGTCGCATGGAATTTTTGACAAGGATTTTCTTAAATTTGCGACTTTTTTTCACTTTCCTTTTTCGCCTTTTATTTCTCTTTAAAATTAATTTAGCATCGATAATCTCTGACATTCAAAGCTTTCTCTGATAAAAAAAAAGAATAAATGAATATCAATCATCATCGAATAAACTTGGCATTGAGCTGGCTTTGGGGTGAGTTTTTTACCAGTAGTTGTCAGTATCTGAAATATTCCATGATCTCTAAGCATAATCAGGCAAGAACTTTGAAACTTCAAAGTTATATTTGTTTTAGAAACGTGTACTGTTGCCGCCATGGGTGATATATTATTCGGATAGGGAGGGACGAAAGTAATTACCGTGTCAATGCCCTCATAAAAGCTGTTATAAAAACATTATGATCCATTCCCTCTACCTTTCGCTCTCCCATTCTCTCTCCTGTTTTCTCTTTCTCACTCTCTCCCTCTCTCTTTCTCCTTCTCCTTGTCTCTATTTTGCTCTCCTTTTCTTCTCTCAATTTATCTCCCCCTGTCTTTCTTTCGTTTACTTTTCCTTCCACATCTCTCTCATCCCGAGTATCCCGAGTATCTCTCCTTATCCATCTCTCTTCCTCTCTCTCTCTCTCTCTCTCTCTCTATCTATCTCTCTCTCTCTCTATCTATCCCTCCAACTACTCCCCTCCCTCTCTATCTCTCTCTCTCTCTCTCTCTCTCTTTCTCTAGCCCACTCCCCCATGATAAACAAGTTGTTAATCATCGTTTTTCCCTTTTGTATATCTCCCTCTCCCTCTTCAAGCCTTAATATCTATCTTCCTCTCTCTCACTCTCTTCCTTTCCCTCCTCATGATAAACAAGGTGTTGTTAATTGTTGGCGGCTTGAGTGAAACCAACAAGCACTTTATTAACGGACAAATTGCATGCCACGTTGTTTCAATGCATGGGCGCCTTCACGTAAATCGTTTTCACACGAGGGTACACGCACGTGACCAACTGTCCGTGACCAATCAAAACCGGAGTGGCATAACACCTGTGCCTAGGCAAAACAAGATGACGAAACTCCTCTGTGATGTCCATCACAACAGAAAGAAAGTGACAGAATGATTACCATGTAAACGTCATACACCCATCGCGCGTCGCCCAGCCACGATGAGAAATCACGAAATGTATTAACCTAAAAAGCAAAAACATGAAGAATGTGTCCTTCAAACCGCCTCTATGCTCTGTGCTAGTTTCATGAGCAGTCGAGTACAGTATCAAGCTTTAGATTCTGAATTTCGTTTCTCCGTTCTAACCGTCAACATTGCACCGCGATGATGTAGAAGTTGTAGAATAATGGACGAGACGCTGTAGAATAAAGGACGAATTCATTATGTAATACATTTTAAATCATCAAACGGCAGGGAGAGAAATTTATGAAGGGGTGCAAAGTAAATGACATTCCCCTGATCGTTTTGGCATCTAACAAAGGAACACTTTTTTTTATTTCAAGCTGTTCGGCCACTTCAAAATGGCAAACAATTCAAAAGTTTGAGAGAAGAATTATTAACTTATTGTTAATGTTGTAAAGAAGAATGTAAACAAAATGGCCTCATTCACAACTCTCACCTCATAGATATCGTTATAAATTGGGTACTTATTTAAAATGAATTCCCCAAAAATGCAACCAACTGTATCTCTAGGCTTAAAAAAAGACTCACACAAATCGGATTTTACCTAACATTACCTTTAAGCTCCAATATCGTCCATCTTTCATTGAGCTCAAGTTCAAAGACGTCTGCCTTTGAAGGACCCCCTTCCCTTTAAGTTTGTTACGTAGGCTATTTTGAAGGGGGGTTTAGCGTCAAGGGAAGATTTTACCAGATGATCTTCTTTATGCTTCATTAGTAGTGAAGAGTAGTGGCTAGAGGACCTCGCTTGGGTGGTATTTCAAGTTCATTTCCAGTAGCAATTACTCGCTTTAAGGATCACCAAAAATAGTAAGATATACTGTAGATCCGAATGAACCGGGAATATATCCCGTGCCGGTGATTTCCCTCCCAAATAAAACAGGAAAAAGGGATATCCTTTCCCAGTAAAGGCGGGGTAATAATATCCAAGTTTGGAAGCGCTTAGAGACTTAATTGTAATTCGCGCTATATAAAAGCTGAGTATTGTTATTATTATTATTATTATTATTATTATTATTATTTACGATACTAGTTGTATTTGTGCGATGTCGGTGTTCATAAAGATGTTTTCGTTGGTGTCTCCATCAATAATAATCCGTTCTTGTATAGCGCATATATATCACATTATGATATAACGCTCCCAGAGGTATGAAAATTATCTGGATTATCGGAGGTTTATCTTCTGGACAACAACAACTCTATTACATGCATGATTCTTTGCTTCGCACAATTATAGCTTCACGGCTCTAAAACCATAGTATCAGAGAGCATGTGTGTGTTTTAAAACCATTTTTCTTTTTGTTCCCATCCTTTTTTGTATTACTATGCGTTTCTTATCTAAATTGTTCTTTAAAATTCCGAACGCGTTTGCTAAGCTATTAAAAAAAAACATTGCACACCGCCAAATTATTTTCCCTGTCTTATCACAAAAAACGTGTGAAAAGAAGCACAAAAGCAACAGGGTTGTGCCCCTTTCCCATTACCGTTACCATTTGTCTTTTGGCAACTGTGAAAGCGTCGCTTATTGAGCACTCATATTCAACGTTGTACTAAATATTTAACCATAAAATAATTATGTCAAAATAATTACACATCATAGGTGCTAGATTATAAGACTGATAGTCGTTATTAAGCTCAGGTGCGATTAAAGGACTTGTCCTAAAAAGGGAGGGGGCATTATTCACAAAATATCTCACAAATAGGAAATATGGGATCAAAACAAACACGAGGCTAACCAAACAAATTGTTTATTAAAAAAATAAGCAAACAAATCGTTATAACAATTCAACGGTGCTAATTGCTAGTAACAGATTGAGTAAAAAGAGAGGAACTGAGTTATATATTCCTATTTTGGTTACGCAAGATGCACAAGGGGTAGTTGGCTCAGTCAGTAGAGCGTCCGCCTCACAACCGGGAGGTCGTGGGTTCGAACTCTGGCCGCGTCATACCAAAAGACGTTGCTGCTACCTTGTTTGGCCTTCACCAATAAGGGATACAGCAACGTCGACCTGGCGCTGCTCAGTGGCTGCTGGGCTAACGATCAATCGGGTAAAAAGAATTTCCGTTTTTGGTTTAACTTATTAAAATTTGAAGTGGACAACAAGATTATTATAATTATTATCAGTTGCAAATCCCCCTCCTCATCTTGGTATCTTATCTGAAAGTGTCTTACCTGCAACAGTTGACAACGCAACATTAATGCTTGATTCCCCTACTCAACAGCTCGTTTCACTAGACTTGCCGGGCATATTACATTCCCAATTACCGACCAAGCATACCCAGGCCAATACGACAGTGAACGGAGGCATGACGCGGATTTGGTTTAACACAAATAGTTTTAACCTTCGTTAAAATGGATGTATAAGATGATGAGCCGAGTCACATTCTTCGCATTAGCCTGCCTTTTTTTTCTTCTTCATTTATTTGTTTTTTTCTTTCTTTCTCCCTTTCTTTTGATTTCTTGCTTCTTTTTTTGAATTATTTTGGTACAGCTAAATAAACCTATCTGGAAAAAAATTGTGAAAAGATGAGACATGTTTTCTTTATTTATTTGTTGGAGAGCAACAATGATTTGAAAACAATAAGGATAACAATCACAAATCTAAAAGCAAGCCAACAAATCAGATAAGCAAACTTGTGACTGAAATTGGACACAAAGTAAGAAACTTGTGAATTTGTTAAAGTTCCAATCGTTAAACGCATGGGCATTTCAAATTGGCTAAATCGGTAATGTCATTCTTACAGCTTTCCCATTTGTTATGGTAACATTTAAAATGGTAACAAAATATGAATGCATCATTAATAACGATCTTTTCTTTTTGCAGAAGGACCTATCTTGAGCAGTGCCTTAAGGAAGAAGGGACTTAGGAGAAGAAGAAAGAAGTGATGATATTTGTGTACACGGGAAAAGGGAGTCCGCGACTTTGTTGACCAAATTGCCAATTTGAGATTCCCACAAATTGAGTGATCTCGTATTCTAAACAATCCTGATTCTCTTATTGGTCAAATGGTTTTTTAAAATAAATTTTGGCTATTTTGCTCACATAATTTGTCTGCTTCCTTCCAGAAAATGGATCGCCCTTTAAACAAGCAGCCTTTAACGAATAGTCTTTTTTTTTTCTTCTACTTTTTCATAGTGCTAAAAGGATAGCTGATAACGACTTTGCTCAAATGAGACATCAGGAACGTTCTAATTCCTTGAGGCGAACCCGAGTCCTTCAGGCGATGAACGAAATGTTGGCTAAAGCAGGAAAGCGCTCAAGGTAAGTAGAAGAGTTTCGTCGTATAAGCTAGGATGTTCTTGGGAGAGGGGGAATGTTCTTACTCGGCGGAGGACATGAAAAGTAGCGATGCCACCGGTGATAGTTGGTGTGCGGGAGGGTTTTCTTTTCTGGTCCTTTTCATGAATCTCCAGTTTCTCCCATCTCTCTCTCTCTCTCTCTCTCTCATTCTCTCTCCCTTCCTTCCTCATTGCTTTGCTTTTCCTCTACTTCATCATCTTCTTTTTCCTCTCCTTCTTCTCTTACCTGCTCTCCTTCTTTTTCTCCTTCTTTTTCCTATCGTTTGCTTCATTGATGGAACACGTGTCCCTTCTCCATGGCCAATATACTTACGCCATGCCTACTCCATTAGCGGCAACATACACCACATATAATTTGCACCAGCAATTCTCATGATTTGAATGAAATGGGGTCTGATATTTTGGCCATGAGCAATTTTAATATGTGTCTGCTCAAAATCGAAGATGATATTCCGATTTCGCCATTTTTCTATTTCATTTTGCAGTAACACTTCGAACTCTAACCCAGATTGTATTTTTTATCCTAATAACATACTAAAATGGAGAGACCGAGATTGTGCCAGTTAAGAAACAAAAAAAATGTTTCCTAAGATATGAAGTGCATTTCAGACAATAAGGTGTTGATGTCATGTTTGTCAAGTCAATTTGTTCTATCAACGATTCATATTGCAATTTATTAACGCGTTCAGTATCTGACTATATTAACAAAGGTTGGTTAAACAATATTCTCTGTTGGTTTTTGTTTCAAATCATGCATCATAATGTTTGGATGAATTGGTCATATTACCTTTCAATTTAGGTTAACAAACATGTTGACTAAGAACGCGTTTTACAGTCAACCTAATCTTCCATTTGTATCTTTAATTTGTTTTGTAGTTTTTCTCTCTTCTCTCGACGAGGTGATTTAGACAGATTTTTATTCTACATTCCTTTATCTGCATGCAGTCGGACATATACTTTATGAAGCAATATACCTTACTATAGAAAAACACTGTCAAAACACTATTTACCATATTAAAGGATGGCTTACGGAAGTATGCTGAGCTTATCTGACTCTTATTTATGATATTTCTCCCATTCCAGGACACAAGGACTTGTGTGTGATATTCGCCAAATAAACATGATATTGTTTTTATCATCATTATTATCTTAGTAATTATATAAAGAGATACACATGTACATAGGTAAGCCTCGTTCCAATATGACACAGGAAACTGACTTTAAGCCCATCATTATTCTCTTGTTTCTGCCCGGCGTGCAAGTCTCGAGTAATAATATGCAATTATATGAATGTAGAATTCGTCGCATAATTAATACGTTAACTGTAAACGTTTCAGGTTTCTTCTTGTTCTTATCATTTTCTTCGCCAGTACTGACAAAAGGTCGCTAGCCCAGAATGATTACATGATGGTCAGGCAGGACTTAGCCAACGGGAGACTCTACCGATCGCTCATGGACAGGATGCTTTCAGAGGCCGGTAGGCGTTAAGACCCTCATCTAATGCCACCATGATATCTTCATGAAACAGAAACTTCTTTCAAACAATCCTTCCAAAACGTCCACGATTCCATTATGTAATAGAATCACGAAAACAAGAGAATATCTAATCATGTTGCATCATTTTTGAAAACATTTATTGGGCCTTCTCCCAGATCGAAAGTTAAGTATTGGTAAAGACTTTCAAAAAAATCGCCAAGTAAAGGTTTTGTCATACTTTTTATTCTCCCATTATTTTTTTTTCTGTAACCATCCTGGCATTTTAAAATTGTTGTTCTACATGATGTATTATTATCTCTACAAAAATATTTTAAAAACCTCTTGAACTTATCTTACATCAAAGTGAAATCTAATCATTCTATCCTAAATTAAAACTAAGTGACCAAAATACGCAAACAAAGGAATATCTCAGTTGTATGCAATTGTATGGTAAAAGAGTTGTGTAATTTTTAGGTCGATGATTTTGTTTTCATATAATTTTCAAGATTTTGTTTACAACAGTTAGTAATAGGATTTAGTCGTGTTCATCTAATTGAAATCAATGAAGTGGGTTTTTACAGATAAGAGCATGTGACAGATGTTTTCAAATTAAAGTTTTGAATGAAGTTTACTAATTTATCTCATGAACATTAAAACGTTTCTGTATATACATTAGCCCGTTAACATTGTTTTTGTAATTGTCACTGCCACTAACACAATTACAGATTCCATAGGATTTGATTACATAAACTTTTATGTAGTATCTTG